>CAMOHE010050428.1:0-13633 GCA_946598075.1 Artocarpus hirsutus | reverse complement strand
GAACAATCCAAATCTGCATGGTAGTTCAAACTCTGAAAATATGTTAAAATGTTGTGGGAACCTTTCCTTTATCTTTAAGTTTTTTCACAAATACCCTTTTGCTGTAAGAAATTAAAATTATATAGCATACAATTTGATTTTCTTTGCAAATTCTTCCCTATTAACAGTTAGATTAGGGATGGGAAACTGACATTAAATTTACCCCAAAGAAGACACAAATGAGCACAATGAGAGTTAGCTAGGATTAAATTCCCGGTATTCTAATAGCCAAACAAACATGAAGCAATACTCAGATGTCCTGATACCGACGTCGAAAAATATGAAAGCCGGAGGAGACATATGCTGCTCATATAAAATGCAAAGGCTTATTTTTCTTCAGTTTTCAAACTTCAGACATTGATTTTAGATGCGAGAGGATAGCTCTTTCGTCTTTAATCTTGAAGTTTTTACTCCTTTTCTTTATAAAAAATTGAAACAAAAATGTCAAAAATCAAATACAAACTCCTTCCAAATGCACTAACACCAGTGTTTTGGATATAGGCAGTGTGGTATAAGAGCCAAAATCAGAAGGAAAGCTAAATGTTTCCAACTGAGAATACGGGAAGAAAACTCATTCCAACCCAGAAATCAAAGAACAGAAAGTGAATACGAAAAAAGAGCACTCAGCTCAGTTTTATTCAACAATCCTTTAAGCTGCCGAAAAACTTGTCCTTAAAGTTTCCCTCTCAAAATCGCTCAACGGCTCAGAGCATCTTCAAATTTTCCATGTAAAGGCAGGTGAAAAGGGAATGTAACAAACAACTTAATGTTACTATAACACAAAAATCTAGATTTTAAAACAAAAGTTTGCACTCTTCAGATGTTGCTACAAGTTTTGTGTTCTCAAGGCCTTGATCCAATCAATCTCAATTCTGAAATCACCTGGCCCTGACCCGGCACCAGGGACTCCACCTTCTGCATTCACTGACAGAGACATTCCTACAACCCGAGAAGGATTCATTTCCAGCTTTGCATCTATAACGTTTCCTCTCCATGTAGGTAGATATTGAGCCAAAGGAATCTAAAAGATCATATTAAAAATATATATATATATATATATATATATATATATATATATAACACAAGCTCGATCATGCATTCACACTTATTTAATAACAAGGGTGGCACAACAAATGAACAAACAAGCCTTGATGTTTCCCAAGCTTAAATTAAGATGACAAATTATTAAGTGGTGTATAGGAGTGAATGAGAGGAGAAAATGGATTGTGAACTATTTGTTAGACTTCGTGTTGGTAAAGGAAAAGCAGTCAAAACAATATTTGTCGAATTACATTTTGTCTGAGGAAACATCTGCTTCTATTAGAGCCAATCTAATCTTGAGATAAACAGGACTTACCTTTGTAATATACCAGCTGTCTTTGGGTACAAATACAAAAGCCTGCCACGAATTATCCTCTGGTTGCCCTGGTGAATTGACCCAATTTTCTGTGTAAATCTGCATAAGCAAATCCAATCCAATGTTACTCAAAATCATTGGGAAAATGCCATGTAAACTGAAACAGAAGACCCATAAAAAATAAAGTAAAATATAAAAAAAATAATAATAAACAAATAAACAGAAGATTTTTATTTCTAAACTTTGTTCCCTTGCCTGAGTGGAATACTCACAGTAGATATATAGCATCTTCCATCTCCTTTTATCTTTAGTGCTATTGTATCAAACGGGTCCAAATCAATGAAGCCATCAAACTGCTAATAATACAAACAGGTCATGGAAATTGTGCCTTCTAAAAATTGTGTCTGACTTCACAAATTTAACCAAAAAAAAAGAGGTTTCTGATGGAAATCAAAGACCAAGATCATGGTTTAAATTTCGTTCCCCGAAAAAATATTGAACCCAAATGGCCTTAGAGGCCAACAAATAGTGTAAAGCATACAATCAAACAACATAAATCATGCAATTTTCATAAAAACAATCCACATTATCTACCCCAATGTTGCAGAGCAGCTAACAACACTCAGTTCATTTTTAAACGTGCTGGTGCTGAATAAAAAAATAGTTCAAGTACAATCACAAGTATCACAAAGGAAACTTTCCTTATTTGGTGCCGACTTCCAACCTAGTAGAATAGAACCTTTAGTTTTGGGAAATAATTTCACCAGCTTTGACCTCATTCCACAAAAGCCACCCGAGTAATGTTCCATTTTGAACCGTCAGCAATATCGAGTGAAAGGTCGCCAGAGAAAATTCCTACCACAGACATAAAAATTGACGCTGAGAATGAAAATCTTATCACCTTGTGTGAGATATTTGATATTTCAAACACAAAGTTTAGTTTCACAGTCACATCAGATGACAGCGTCTAAACTGTAAAGCAAAAAAAGAAAATTGCTTGCCACAACAACTCTATAAATTCAGATTGAAACAATATTTTATAAAGTACCACTTAGTCCCTTTCCAGCATCTGTGATCTCCAAAGAGGCCGAGGACAACCCTGCAATTGATACAAAGGTGGCGCCCTGCATTAGGATCTGCGTATTTGATTTCTGACATGGTAACAATCACAATATCAGAAATTTGTATTCAAAATAAATGTTTCCGCCAAAAAAATACAAGCTTTAATAAACTGACACAACGCGAACATGTACGCCTGCTGCATATTATCCATTATGTAGAGGATTACAAGTAAAGTTTTATTCATACACAATGATATTCACGTCTTACATAATAGTTCCAAACTGGCGTTAACATTAAAGTTTTTTGATTAATTAAAAATGAAAAAATAAAAAATAAAATCTCCCGACATACCTCCATATTCAGAATCTGAATACAAATGCCACCTTTTCAGCTCTTCTTTTGGGTTGAAATTGAAAATACATCTCTCAGTTGGAGGCATCAGATCCTCGACATTCCACGTGAGAGCTACATTTTGAGATCAGAAATGAAAGAACTTAAGGACCAGGCAAGTATACATAACCTCAAGCTTAAGATAAGTCGTCAGAAAAGGGAAAATAAACACATAAAAGTGATAATGGCACCTTTCTTTGTCGCCTTTAAGGAAGCTTGCCATAGTGATCGGAACCTCAACATTTCTGTTCCCTCTCAAAGTTCCTACACGCGTCGGTGAAAAAAAAAAAAAAAAAAATCCCCAAGTGCTCCAGTCTCTTCAGTTAATAGAAAAATTATAAAGAAACTCCTAAAGTGTAGCCAAACCAAAAACAACTTCAAAATGCCAATTGTTTTCCTATTCTGTTCTATCGTGATTTTCAATTTTTTTTTCCTCAACTTCCAAAACAGAAAGCTGGACAAAATTAAAAAAAAAAAATTGAATAGGATCATGATATATACAGCTCAATTATTTACTAAATTTCAAATTTTATCCATTTTTTTTTTCCCATAATGTGGTGTTGAAAACCACCACAATATCAGCTCCTTGATACTAATTTCTATATTTTTTATAACAATAAAATTAAAAAACCCTACAAGCAAATTGATCCGAAACAGTAATTAAGTTCATAATGATTGAAACAACTAGAGAAAAATTTCAAAAAAAAAAAAAAAGACCTTTCTTGATGGGGAGGAAATGCTGAAAACGACGCCGGATCAGCAGAGCAAATCAGCAGAGGCAACGAACAAGGTAAATTATTCTTGCTTCTCTGAGAAATATTAAATATAAAATAAAATTAAATTAAAAAGCAGTTGAGTTCACGCAGATAACAAAATTAGCCAATATAAAATCACATTCAACGATTATACATAACAAAATTACTTTGGATTTCAGCTCCAATAAGAGCAAAATACTGGCGAAAGCAGAACCTGTAATTGTTAAGAGCGAAAGCATATACGTATAGAAATAGAATACACAGAAAGAAAAGTTTAAGCAGAAAGATTGAGAATAATTTTGGAACAAAGTTAAATGGGGATTTGGAATTTGGAGTCGATCGCAGCAAAGCATACCAGACGAGACGAGACGACCTATGGCGATGAACGGATGCAATTGCAAGGAAGTTGGCAGCGCACCCCTGGTCTCCTGCACCGTCTGTAGCGTACAATTCTCACTGTTCACTGCCACACCACGCGTCGCCTTAACTGACTGACGCTTTGCTTGGAATCATAAGCGACGTCGTTTACAATTGCAGGTTACCATTTTTTTTTTTCGAGAAATTGTAGTAAATAGTGGGTTTTATCGGTTCATGTATAAATAGTGTCATATGTTTTCCAAACATGTAAAAAAAATAGTATGTTTGAAACAAACGTAACTCTTGAGATGAAAAGTGTAGAAAATATCATTTTTTTTAAACTAATTATAATACATAGTAGGTTTTGAAAAAATTTGTAACAAATGTTAAATTTATGATTAAATAATTTATTTACACATTTGTTTAAAGAGTAAATAATTCTTATTTATACAATAAATAAATTAGCGGTGCAAATAATGCATTTATTCTCTTGTTTATAGAGTAAATATTTCTTATTTACATAGTAAGCATGTTTATTAACATCATAAATTTACTATTTACTGTAAATATTTTTAAAACTTAATATTTACTTTAAAAAGGCTTCAAAATTTTGAAATTTCCCTCATTTTCCCTTTTGAGATAGCAAAAGTCCTAAAATAGCCTATTTCTAAAAGTCCAATTAAACTTCATAGTTATTTTTCATATTATTCTCTCTCTTCCCTTCATTTTCGCTCTTTCTTAATTATCCCTCCTCTTTCTCCTGCGTAATAGATCCCCCCATGGCAAAAGCTCACCCTAACTAGTCATCGACGTCGATGTTCGTGCCACCGCCACAAGGTCAGCACCATCATAGAGTTTGGAGCCATGATTCCCTCCGAAACCGTGTTTTTTTTCCTGTGATTTCTCACTCTTCCTTTTCTTTTGGTTTTCGTATTGGTGTATCTCTGACCATTATTCCACAAAAACAAGGATCGACTATCGACAATTGTTTGGAAACCTTCATTTTTTGATTCATGGGAATCCCCAGACCACAACATCACTGGAGAACGACGACGAGGAACTTAACTTTTGTCTACCTCTGCGATCTTCCGTCGCGATCCTAGATCTAGTAGATCAACCTACCACGTGATCTTTTGTCGCAATCCAAGATCCATCGTCGCTTGTCAAGAAGAAAACCTTTCGTTCGCAATCCAAGACCCATTGTCATTTTCTATTAGTCAAAACTTTGAAACTCAATGCCGCCAACCCAATGTTCATTTCCATTGCCGATGATTTTGCATGAACTGACAATTTCACAAGAATATCATCATAAGAAGAGTAAGGAAAAAATTGCAACGACTCTGCTTACATGGCCGTTACTTAACTACATAATCTTAATATTCTATTTTGAATAAATTTAAAGTGTAATATAATTTCTTGAAACTTATTTTTTTAAAACTACTATAATAATGCAAAAGATACATTTTTGCATGAGCTGTATCCATTCCTAACTCAGCTCGCTACTGTCTAATCAACTAATACTGACATGTTCCTCACCTACAACAAGAATACACTTAAATGAGCTTTCAAAATGACCTAAAATTTGAAAACTGCTTTCAGTCCAAACATACAATTTTTGGACAGTTTTGAAAAACTATCCATAACTGTATTTTGAAGGTAGATTTTGGAAAAAGTTTCTCCATGAAAGTTGTCTGTCTCATCGAAATAAAAAAAATTTGTATTCGGCGAAACGAGAAATTTGGAATTAAAATGGTCCACAAATGCCAAAAATAGTAGCAACCCCTAAAATCATTTTTGGCAGTTTTTTCACAAAAATTTTTTAGGCCGTTTTATATAAGTTTGGGACAGTTTTGTGCAATTTTTAGGACTGTTTTATGTAGTTCATAAAAACTGCTTGGAAAGCCTTCTTAGAGTCTAAATTGTGTTTTCACTTAGTCACGAGGTTTTATTCAAAACATTGAAAACTAAAAAGTTCCATATTCGAAAAAGCTTTAAAAAAATGAATCTAAGGCCTCCGTTTAGCTTTCAATGTTTGCGGAAATTTTTTTCACAAACTAAAACTTGCAAAAACATGAACTTATCATGCAGCTACTAGCATTTTACTATCGCATATATACATAAACTAAACTAATCAATACATAAATATTTATTACAATTCATTTCCTCACCCAATCATTAAATCACTCATAAAAATGTAAACTTTAACCTTAGTAAATTTAAGGACAAACTTTAGGATTCTTACCCTTAATGAGAATTCTTTAGTTATTTAATCTAAGACTATTAGTTCCTCCTTTCTTCTTGGTCAGCACTCTAAAACACCAACTTTTTTCATAAAAATCTAATCTTAGTTTGTCTAAGCAAATTAAAGAAAAGGATTGGAATTTACTCTTGAATTCTACTATGAAAAATCTTTCTCCTTTCTCCTAATCTTGGCTTATTCTTCCTTCTTTCTTGCTTGGTTTATGATCTTTGTAATGAAAATTTTTGAGGGTTTTTGCTTAGGGAAAAAAGGGTTTCTTGGGCAAAATATAAGAGAAAATTTTTTTTAGGAGAGCTTGTATTAGGCTCGATTTTAGAAGGTGGAGGAGAAGAGAAAATTTTCTTGGTGAAACTTGAAATTGTTTTAGTCTTGAATGGGAGAGAAATGGCGAAGAAAAATTTTGGAAATTTCCCTTGGGAATGGTCTGTTTTTGGAGGAATTTTGGAGAGAAAAATAAAGTCAAAAGTAGGGTCTTTGATCCTGTAAGTATAAATAGGCCAAGGCTTAATTAATTTCTCCCATCTAACCTGCTTAATTAGCCTCCTAAGTAAGTTTGATACTTTAATTTTTTGGCTTAGGACTCCTAATGTTGGCACCATACTTAGGAAGAACGGAGTGTAGTTTTTGTCTTCTTGAATGCACCAAGTGCAATCATTATTGTTGTAAGCTTGATTTAAGGGATTATGTTTTTGGACTTTTTTTTGCAAGTTTCCCCTTAAGCAGATAATTCTTTATTCTATCAGCAATGACTAACTTAGCTGACAGAAGATTTTAATATCTGACTTGAATATAGTTACAAGCCAAACATAGTATGAACTGATATTGATATAAGCTCTAATCGTGTATCGACTTTTTATCGTATTTAGTCTTAAAATTAATTCTAGACTTGAAAAAAAATCTAAACTTGACTTTTGCTGTATCTACAGTTGGTAATGACATAATTTTTTAACACTGTTGATTCCTCATCTCGGGTAGCATTTTTCTATTGAAATTGCTAGTCGTGTGGCTTCGATTTTAAATTAATTGGCAATTAAGGACCTAATATACGTTAGAGTGTTTTTTAGTACACTGCTAACTTCATACTGCACTCGAAAATTCTTATAATTAGATTTCTTAAGTTATTTATGGATTGAAATTTCTTTCACCTCAAGTCGCGATAGAATTTATCAACTAAATTATTAGATGATGAAAGTTAATAAACTTAATTTTAAAATTTATTATAGAATTTTGAAATATTTATATTAATTTTGTAAATCTTTAGTTCATAAAAATCAAATACGATATTATCTTAGGAAAATCTTTGACTTAAATATGTAAATTACATTATTTAATTCTAGGATTTTCTCCGCCCTTACTATTATGGACTAAGTTCTTAGTGCTTGTAATGTTGATATCTTGATTTTACTAATAATAAATTCTTTAAATTAAATAAGAGCTTACTAATTTCATTTAACTGCATTAACGTGTCTATATGTACACCTTTAACTTGGTACTCATACTTGAAATTCTAAACTATTAAATCTAAGGTTCCTTGCTGATAACTCAATTAATCTTTAACTTTAAGAAATAAGGTTTCTTGATCTTAAACCATTTCCTAAAAATATCATTGAGACGCTTAACGGTATTGAATACTATTGAATTCACTCTAATTATAAAATTATAGAAATTTAAGTTGAATTTCTACGTTAAGTGTGCGGATTTTCCAAAAAATTGATAACTTAAATTCTTGAGTTCTATATAACGTAATTAATATAATGCTTAACTGTCAAACCAAAATTTTGCTCAGACTGTTAAAAATGTATTAACTTAACCAAAATCAATCATTTTCTTAGATTTTCATGCTCTCTCATGAACATTTCTCGTAATTCTTACCAAAATCTAAACTCATAAGTTCTAAACTTATATTTTTCTATGAACTCAATGGCGTAGTTATGGAAAAATCCTCAATTAATTATACTTATTAATTTCTAGATTTTTCCAGTCATTACAATCTACCTATCTTATAAAATTTTTGTCCTTGAAAATTGTAATAAACTAGGGTATCCTATTGTTTCGTAACTTACACCTATGGGTAGGGCCGGCAATACGGGTTGTGACACGACGACACGGCACGAATTCGACACGAATTTTTGCGGGTGTGTGTCAAAAAATTTGACCACGGGTCATTTTAGTGTCGACCCGAAACTGACCCGTCAAAAAACGGGTCGTGTTCGGGTCAACTCATCTGATACAAAAATGACCCGTGTCTGACCCGTATTTAATTAATTAAATTTAAAAAAATTAATATTATTTTATATATAATATAAGCCGTTAAAAGATCAAACTCTACCTCTTTTATCACTCATCTTCTTATTCAAGTGGTATAAAACTCTTCTAATTTTATGTTTTTTTAATATTATATATATTAATGTAGGCGGGTCATAGGCGGGTTGTGGGTCACAATCGGGTTACGGGTCAAAAACGGGTCGCGAGTCATTATTTTTTGACATTGTGCATAAGGAACAGGTTAACACGGGTCGTGTTCGTATCAACCCGTGTCAAAACGGGTCGTGTTTAGGTTGAGAATTCTCAACCCGTTCGTATCACGGGTCGGGTTAGTGTCGACCTAATTTTTGTAAAAATTAACTCCAACCTGACACTAACCCGACCCGTCAACTTGTTTTGCCACCCCTACCTATAGGTATTCTCTCTTAATGATTCTCCTCAAAATGTCTTGATAAGATATATGGCCTTATTAATATATATATATATATATATATATATATATATTAAGGCCCTCATTCTCTCGGTCTAAGACTTGTACTAATCCTTTTGCATATCCTAAGTTTCGTATCTACATCTAGATCATAATCTGAGACATAGGGATTGACCAAAATTAGTCTTATTATCACTCTACTTATGGATTTTTGTCATCTAGGTATCGAGAATGGCAATAATGATAGTCTAAAATGCACTTATCTACTCACTTTAAACTTTTAAGGGTTCACAATCCTTGAGTTTCTCCTTTAGTATCTCTCTTACATGTCTCTTGTTCTAGTTTAGGTGTATGAGAAAGGGGAATTTGTTTCCATTTTTTCATATTTGTAAGGTCCCTTATGATTTTGGTTTTGCGACTTCTCTGCTGATCACAAAAATTTCATAGCTTTTACTCGATTTTTCCTAGTCGCGTTGGTGATTTTCTAATCGAGTCTAGTGTGCCTCTAACTGGTTTCTTCAAACACTTGAAAATAAGTTAAAGATTCAACTTTTTTCTAGCAGAAATTTTCTTAGTAATACTAAATCATGTGGTATATAAGGTCTATTTAGCATATGAAAATCATAGCATTGCTTCTTTTTCCATGTACTTATTCTAAAATCTAAAACATGCTATTGTAGCATACTGTAAGTGGTTTGGTAATTTTACCTATTTTGGCAACCTTTATATGGTTAGATGGCCATTCTAAAACTAAACTTGGTGCTGCTAGGTGGGGTATACTATCGTAGAAAGAGCAAGCCTATACTGTTTCCTTTAATCTGTAAAGTTCTAGAAGCTTGTTTATGTTATATCTAGTTAAGATTGTAGTTCTAGCCCTTCAAGTAATTATTTCCTTAGCGATCATATGTCGTTCTTGCTCTAATTGATTCTCTATGCTTGACGGTATAATTCTACTTAAGCTGTCTTTCAATTTTTTAACATTTAAATGGTATTATCTCTCCTTCAAATTCCTAACTGATCCCATTTCTACTGTAGAAATGTCACGGTATGTCCTTGACTTTCTATGTGGTAAACATCGTATCTATGGTAGATTATATATCTTTCCTTCTCTAGGTCACTAGAGTGTCCTATGTCATTCTAGGATTCCTTTACTTCTTTTGGTACCAGTCATCTTTTTAGGCTTCGAAAGTCTTCTAACATAGTTTGTGTTAGTGATGTGCCATACGCCAATTATATAATGACCACATTTTAACTTTGTTACATTTGCATTTTATTAATAAATAGGCATTTTCATTATTGTTTTTTATTCTAATTCTATGAATAGTTAATTTTGCCTAAGGTCATCAAGTATGTGACTTGATAATAAAACTCTTAGGTGAAAATTAAATCATATTCTAAATTATCCCTAGTCGGTCATTATTATTGGGATAATAATGAATGAAGATTAGTATGAAGTTTGACTGATGATTATGTTTTACTAATCATGTGTATGAGATACTAAGTAAACTCATAGATATATATTTGAGAAATGATGTATTGGATTGACCCGCTATGAGAATACTACATGGATAATTATCATAAGTGATTCTATCACAATAGTATTATCCTAGTCCTTTGACCTGAAATCACCATGATTTCCTACATGACAAGTTCTATATTTTGACACAATCTAATATTAACTTTAACAAGACGATGGAATGGATTGTTATTGGATATAGAGTGAATCATGTGAGCAATATGAGTGATTAAGAAGGAATTTGTCCCTCATTTATCAAGAAAAGGATATCTATGGGCCCCTCAATAAGTTAGACTGAAGTAAAATATATGGCCATACTGAAATGAATTGATAAAGGGTTATCAATATTAGTGTACTTAAGATCGAGAAATAATATGATTAAATAGTATAAGGATGACATAAACCATGCCTTATGTTTAATCAAGGTATCTAGTGACAAATGGAATTTAATACTTATTGTGGATTAAGTTATGTCGAATTATTGACATTTGCATAACTTGGGTAATCATAATGTCTTACTAGAGGCTGCTTATGATTTGTGGGCCAGAAACAGAATTTCAAGCCCACTACCAATGTTATGTGAACCTACAGAGTCGCACACTTAGAACAGACCAAGAACGAATTTTGGGTTTATTGTGTCTAGATTCAATGAACCTGATAATATCCAGATTTGATGTACTAGATATGTCTAGGTTCATTGAATCTGACTTTATCTAGATTCTCTGAATCATATTCGAATTACTGACATTATCTAGATTTTCTAAATCATATTCGAATTACAGACATTATCTAGATTCTCTGAGTCATATTCGAATTACAGTTTACCTTATTTACAATCTGACTCTATCTCGAAGTCAATAGATATATATATCTGTTTTAGGGTTTTTAGCTAAATTAAGAAGAGAAAAGGCGTTCTCTCATTCTAAAAGGCGAAAGATATTAAAACCTTAAAATTAGAGAGAGTTATTTAACAAAAGGAGAGGGTGTTAGCACACCAATTCATTTTTGAGAGAGTCTGCTCATGTGGATACCTATAGAGGGTGTTGCTCTTAGTAACAACATCTGAATCCGATCTCGAATACTAAAAGCTCGAGTTAGGGTGTCACCGGAGTGAACCCGCTCTCTCCCTTCTATAATCTTGCTCTTTTTGTCATCCTAGTAAGATTTTATGACCTTCTTATTAATCTAATTGAATTGCATAGATCCTATGAGGGTTTTGTATGAATTAATTTTAATTTTTCGCTGCTTATTTGAATAACAAAATCCAACAAAACCTAACAGTTTACTTCTTCTATCCTTCTCATTGCCAAGTCCGAACGAGGCTTAGAGCTATGGACTTATTCGATGAGACATAATCCATGTGTCACTACTCCCTTTATGTCATTTGAATCTTATCTTAATCAAGTCTTTAGACTCCCTCATTGTATAACTAACAAGTTATGTCACTATTATCCTATCTTGGCACTATCATTAGCATTTCGAAGTGAAGACTTCCATTGATGTTCTTAGTTCAAGGATTTTGATTATATGGCGTCATGATTCTTTGATCAAGTTTAAGGGTCATAATCCTATCGTCTACCTCTCGAGTTTCATTAGTGTAACTATTGGTGTTCAACCTTGAACTTAACATGGTCTCCTTCCTATGGAAGCATAAGTATACTAGGGATTATATAAATATATATATATATATTTGGTCCGATGGGTACTCTTTATACTACACTTTTCTTTATTTATGTAAATGGATAGGACGTGGATAAATAACTTAAAGACACACTCACATGCTTAGGTTTATGGTTTGATATTTTCTAAATCTCGTCTAGAGAAAATCTATCAATTTCTCCTATCATGTTTATCCATCCCATAGATGAACAATATGGGCTTGATACTTATTCTTAAACCCCTGCATAAAACTTATGCTCTAATAAGTCACAAAGATTCTAAAGTGTTATCCGTAACACTTTTGCCCTAGCATGGTTACTAATATTTGGTTGCTACGTGTTCTAACTCATCAAATGACGAACCTCATTGGTCTTATGTGTAACGCCCCCTTTTCGGATGTCACAGATGTCGTTACATTCATTCTTTAAAACATTAATTAGAGCAAACTATTGTAATTAATAACATGCATTTGAAATCATAGTTTGGAAAAGCATTACCAGGATCCGTACTTACAATTTTTTTTTTTTATACAATTCTCAAGAAGTTATATTACTTATTTATAGCAAATCGCTTTTCCATAGACGTTATATAAATAGTTTGCTAATATCATTGAAAATTAAATTAACCTTTGAAAACAAAAATAAAATTCTTTGAACACAGTTCGGCCGGCAGGCCGAACTTTTAATTTCGGCAGGCCGAACTCAACCGGCAGGCCGAAGGTCACCCATCGGCGGGCCGTCCGAGGCTTTGCAAAATAGGGTTTTAAAATCAATAAGATCGGCAGGCCGATCAAAATTATTCGGCAGTTCGACCAGTATGGTCGGCAGGCTGAACAAAAGAAAAATTTGTTTTTAAAAAAAAAGTTTTAAAGCTTCAATTGCGGTAGAAAATTTATAAAAATACATTAAAAACATTCACAAAATTTATAAAACTTATCCTTAAATTATAAACATACTCAATTCACAAATCATGGATTATTTCATTATAGTCTCTTTCCTTGGCATTCTTTCATTTGCAAATCATTTTCCTTAGCTCACACGCCTGTCAGTGTCCTCCGCCTACTCCATAACTTTCTTACCCTTATCTGCAACATGATGAAAAAATTGAATAAGATAATGCTTAGTAAGTACATTATAATTCTCACAACTTAAAACATTTCATGAACATCATCATCATCATAATAGTGCACTAGGCACATTTTCATAAGAACATATCTTTCATTACATCAACCATATTAAAACTTATTCATTTTATCTTAAGGGCCCAAGTGTTGCACCATAACATCATCATCATAGGCACGCCGTCATGAGAGGAGAGGGGCAGCTAATCCCAAACCAAACATGACACATAACATAACATAACATAACTTAACATTTCATTGGGTGTGCAACACTTATTTAGGTGATACATTTATACATACTTATACTTTCATACTTTGAAAAACATTATCATGAAAACATGCATAAACTTTCGTGCCTTTAACTTCATGAAAAATCTTCATGAGAAATCATCATAAAACTATCATAAAAATGGATTTCAAACT
>CAMOHE010050427.1:200029-225960 GCA_946598075.1 Artocarpus hirsutus | reverse complement strand
GACAAGCACACCGCTATCCTCGGAAGCGGCCTCCAGAGTCCTCCGCGCGTCAGCGAGCTTCTCGGCAATCTCAGCGTCGGTGTAACCCTGATCGACGAGCTTGTCCTCAAGCACGACGAGCTTGAGCTCGATCTGGCGCTTGCGATCGTGCTCGAGAATCTCCTTGTTCGCCTTCGTCGTTACGCCGGCCGTTCCCTGATCGGCCTCGAAACCCTTGGTGTTCTCCGCAACTTTTCCAACCTTGGGCTTCACGAAGAACTTGTTCGTCTGGATGTAGCCATTGGTCCCCGACCCTCTCGGTGTCTGTAAACCTATTCCGTTGTACATCTCGCTCTGCAAAATTGTCCGAATTCACAATTTCAAAACTCAATACAGTAAAAATTGATACAAAGTTTGGTACCATGGAATTTCCGGCGATTGATTGGGGAAACAAGGAAGAGGAATTTTCTAGGAAAATAAAAAATGCTTTACCTTCTTGTAAGATCAAGATGGATTTAGTTCCTTCCGTGCCTCTAATCAAATTCTAGGTTTTCGGAAGAGAAAGAGCAGAAGAACCCTAAATCTTGTTTGTTTCTGAACGAATGAATTCTGATATTTGTGCCCTTGACCCCTCTGATTGGAGATATTTACTTGCTTCTTTTTTCTTTTTAATTTGAGTCCTTTCCTTTTAGATAACGACAGTTACACTAGCGTCTGATTTTATTACAATAATACCCCTGAATTGAAATTACTTGACAAGTTTACACCGACCTAAGTATTAGCAGGAACAATAATAAAATAAAAAACAGTGGTTATAAAAAGAAGCATTTCAGAGTTTTGCAAAACAACGTCGTGCTCTCACGCGGGAGAGGGGGAAAAAAAAAACCAACTAAACTTTTATAGCACTATATATAGGAAAAAATCATTGTCCTATTAAGTTTTGCTAATTTGTTGGATACGCTGCACCTCACCCTCTAGGACCAAAGGTCAGTGACGCCTTTGGGTTGGCCGTTGGGCCTTTGACCTGTGAGAGAGTGTGGATGAGTAGACTGTGGCAAGGAAGGTAGGTAATCTTGGGCATTAGGGAGGCATTGTACTATATGGGTTGGATGGCCTGGAGGCTGGTAGAGATTTGTGTCGGCAAGGTCGATGTGAGAGTACTACATCCAGTTGTGACAAATCTAAAGGCTGATGTGTCTAGGGAGGGTTGTGGGTGTTTGGGTTGGGGGTTGAGGGTGTCGAGGTAGGGGATGATCTCTGGCGTGGTGGAGTGACAGGGAAGCTAATGGAGCGTCGGTTCTGGTCGAGGACAAAGGTGGAAGGTAGCGGAGAGCCGGAGTCGTTGCTAGTAGAGCGCTTTGAGTTGAACGATCTTGCTGCTCCGGTTTTAAGATCAAAGTTGACTAGGTCCAAGGCAAGAGGGCAGGATCTTCGGGGTTTTAGTCGAATTGTGAATCGCCAAGAGCGAAGATAGACGATAGAGGCAGTGGACTCTCTTTTTTCAGGATGTTATTTCCATTTTTTTAGTTTTGTTTAGGCTTCATTTTTGTTTTTATTTTCAGTGTGTAATAAAGAAGGTGGTTTTCCTGCCTTTGGTCTTTGGTTATATTTCACTCTTGTTCATAATTAGCAACGTTGTATGTGGTGGCTGGTAACTAAATCTAAATCTATGTCGAGTTGTATGTGCCCTCTCTATGGTAGATTTGATTTTGGTTTATTGGATTCGTCCATCAACAGGAGTAATTTATTGTAATAAGTCGTTAATGAGCTCTATTCTTGGTGTCGAGTGGGCTTTACCTTTATGGGTCTCGACGTTGTCTTTTATCCATGTGCTTTATTTATGTTTTAATGGTGGATCCAATCTTTGTCTGGGATCATTTGTGCCTATTATAGGTGGTCATATGCAACTTTGTTTCTACTATTTTTAGTTGAATGAAGTTTTATTTTCAAAATGAGAGAGAGAGAGAGTGGAAAAAACTTCTCCTAAGGTTTCATCTTGTAGAAAGTTTGCCACTCCCACTCCTTCTTGGGCCAGTGTTCAGCGCCATCTTAGGGCTGGTTGCCAATGCTCTGATCCATGAGAAGGGAGCGACTTAAAGGAAGGTGGTCGGGGTGGGAGAACACTACAAGTAAAAGATGGGAGGTTTGCTGTTTGGTTTGGTGGTAGTCGAAGGTGCTCAATACCAACTAGATCTACGGGTGAATAGTATGGATGAAGACTCGCAGGTTCAAGGTCGGGGGGTTCTAGGGGGTTTAGAGGTGGTTGGTTAGGCATGGATATGTGGGATCCATGGTGTGTGAGGGATGGGGAGGCTGAAGATGCTCTTTGCCAATGCTGGGTCTCAGATCTAGGGGAGATGGGTGGCAATAGGATGGTTTTGTAGCTGACGAAGGTCAATCTGAATAGTGAAAGGTGCGTGGTAAAGGATCCAAGGCAGAAGGTATGTGGCATGACGAAGACACTGATGGAGAGGAGGACAACCTTAAAGGAGCAGACTTTCGGTTGTGGGTGGCCAGATCTAGAAGAGGAGATTGGCCTATTCAAAGGTATAGTTGTGGAGTTGTTTGATGGGAGGATGCCAAATGGTGGCAACAACATGTTGTTTTTTTTACCATGGTATTATCTCCTCTTTTTTGTTTAGTTTTAGTTTATATTCTCATAGAATAAATGTGTCGATATCATTGTTGCATCGGTATTGTGTAGTGAATGTGCGTATTAGCACTATTGGTGTCATAATAGATGTGGTTTCTCCACCTTTGGTTTTTGTTTGGATGTTCACAACCGCTAAATTACAACTATAGGTATGTTGTTTTTGGCTAGATTTGGTTCCACGACGAGTCTTTAGTTCCCTCAATTTGAAGGGTTGGATCTCAATCGACTGGTTTTGTCCATCGACTATAATGTTTCCATTTAACGAGCCACGGTAAAGCTCTAATATAGAAAATCAATTTTAGTGTTTATATGTGTTTTATACATGTTTACGTTCATGCATGATATTGATTTGAAATATGTATAAAAAAAGCTTACATAACAAGATAAGAGATTAACATATGCTTTATTTTATTATTGTCATCATTTGAGCCCCACAAATTTCTAATCTTAGATTTTGAATAAATTCTTTTTTTAGGAAACATTTTCAGTTAATTGTTGGCTATATATGTTGTTTTTTCTTAATTTTTTCTCTTTTTCATGATTTCTTGGTATTTTTCCATAAAAGTTTATTGTTAGTTTCTTTATTGCTATTACATGCTTTTTTTCTCTTATATTAATTAATTTCATGATTACTTATTTTATCTCCTAACTCATGAGTTTTCAGCTGTCGTATATCACATTATAGGTTATAGATGAAAAGAAAACTAATTTTATACGATATACACTTATTATAATGTTACAGATGATTTTCCTTAATAAGTCATTATCCTATCTTTTAGGTTTTCAATGCATAACTAATTTTATAAGATATATACCCATTTTCAGGTAGTTTGTGAGTTACCAACTAACATAAAATGGATAAAACATGGATGAACGCGAAAGGGGCTACAACTGAATATGATCAAGGGGTTAACTATTTCCTTGACTTTTTTGAGAATAATGCCGGGGAACGAAATACTATAAAGCGTCCTTGTGTTAAGTGTTGTAATCTCGAGATACATAGTAGAGAATAGAGAAGAGGGTACCTATATTTTAACGGTATTGATCTGAGATAATACCGAGTGGATATGACATGATGAAAAATTACCAGATTTTTTCTTAACCTACTATAGAGTTTCGAGTTCCAAGAAATGACTATATTGATGAGGATATTGAAGACAATATGGCAAGCATGGTAAATGATGTACGAGGAAGATTCTTTGACCATGCAGAACAATTTCAAAGTTTGTTAAACAATACAAATACACCATTGTATAATGAATTACAAAGTTCACCGAGTTATCTGCTTTAGTACGGTTGTGGAATTTAACGGCTAAGGAAGGATGGACTAATACTAGCTTTGCATTGCTTTTGCAACTTTTAAGTGAGATGCTAGAATAACTTCCAACATCTATGTACGAGACCAAAAAAAAAGTCTTATATGGGCATGGAGTATAAGAAATACACAGATGCCCTAATGATTGCATTATTTATAAAGAAAATGCTGAGGAAAACAAATGCCTTAACAAAATACGCCTTAAATGCAAAGTTTCAAGATCCAAGTCTATAAAGGCCCCTTCGAGTATAATAAAGGATCTCTGGAAAGGTGTTTTGGCATGATTATTTCAAAATACGCCTTCAATGCAAGGTTTCAAGATCGAAATCTAGATAGGCCCCTTCAAGTATAATAAAGGGTCGCTGGAAAGGTGTTTTGGTACGATTATTTCAAAATACATCTCATGTTAAGAGTTTGACATGGTATGCTCACAAGTGGTATTTTGATGGTAAACTTAGACAAGCGGCTAAGCGTCCACAACGAAAGATATTTGATAGCCACAGCGCTAAATTTAGCAAAGAAGAAAGGAATCCCCGTCTTGGACTCGCTGCGGATGGGAGCAATCCGCATAGCAACTTTAGCAGCGGGTACGGATGTCGGCCGGTTATTTTAGTCATTTTACAACATTCCTTCCTCAATAAGCATGAAGCGAAAATTTGTGACGTATATTGTTGATTTCTGGACCAAAACAACTAGGAAATAACTAGGAAATAACATGGATGTTTACTTAGCACCGTTAATTGGTGACCTGAAGATGTTGTGGGAAACTAGGGTAGAAGTTTTTTATGATTATAAAGGGGTAAACTTTTACACTTTGAGCTATGTTGCTTTGGACAATTAATGAATTTCCGGCCTATGAAAATCTATCTGAGAACAGTGTAAAATGGAAGGCTGTGCCCATATTGTGGGGAAAATACTTGCTCTCTATATTTGAATAATGGAAAGAAAATAGTTTACATTGGTCATAGAAAATATTTGAGTTATGAACATCTATATCGTTCATAAATAATAATAATAATAATAATAATGGAAAAGCAGAACATGGAACTCCTCCACGCACCCTAAGTGGGAAAAATATATATATATCAGAAGGTTGAGATTTTGAATATCCAATTCAGGAAGGTGAAAAAAATTGCTTGTGAACGCGACAGACCATGAAAGAAAATGTCGATCTTCTTTAATCTCCCATATTAAAACACACTCTTCTGCCACAATCTTGATGTTATGCGTATTAAAAAAAAACATGTTCATGATGCTATAATGGGAACGTTGCTTGACATCCCTGGTAAAATAAAGGACGGGATAAAATCTCGCTTAGAGCTTAACAAAATATAATTTGAAAAAATTACAATACGTGTCTACATTATTCTTATAAAATTAAAATCTAACACAATATTCAAAATATCTTAAAAATATTCTTAATGATATAGTAATTTTCTTAATGATATTACATATTATACTATATAATTACATATAAATAATTTTAATAATATCATTATTAGACATTTGTAAAATTTTTATAAATTAGAGACATATTTTAATTCAACTAACGTAATTGGGCCAATTATCTCATTAACCCTAGAATAATAGGAAAAAGCAATGCCACTTTAGGCGCTACTAAAGTTTGGAGTGGGCCCAACTTTTGTTGGCCCACGGCAATTAAAAACCCATGCTCAGGCTCGGTATTTTGTTTTAAAAGCCCATGTAAAGTATATATATTAATATAGGGAGAAAGAGGAAATTAGACCATCATTAATTAGTAATAAAAATAAATAAATTAAAATATAATAATGTTTAGTAAATAACCTATTCAAATTACAATAAATTTTATTTTTACATAGAATGATGTAGAGAAAAATATGATGCAACAATGAGATAGTAAAAAATGAAAACGAAAAAAAGGGAAGAAGAAAATTAAAAGGAAGTAAAATTAGAAATTTAAGTATTTAAAATAAGTACATGATTACAAAAATACCATGGATTTAAATATTCTTAAAAGTGTGCTATTATTCTATGGCTTAATGTGATTTATTGGATTGACCCTCTCAGACGCACAATCCGGAATGATTCTAACATGGTGGTGCAACTATATGTTTTTCTACTCAATTTTTCCACTAAACTTCTTTTGGCATAATTCTACTATATTTATGCATGTGTGTATGTTTAGGGCTCCCACGGATTTCAAGTCAAGAAGAGGTTCTCCAAATAACATGGGTATCTGTACAAGCCCCAAAACAACCTGTTGGGAGTGTAGTGGAATGCTGATTCTACGTATTAAGATATATGTTTGATGTTATTGCATATAAATGGTATGGTGGAATTCCAATAAATGCAAGTCTTTGGTTTAATTTTTGCAAAGTGAGATATAGTTGGTGTGGATAGTACTAAGCTCTTGATTTTGTGTTTCGAATTTGTAATTATAACTATTTTATCTCTCTCTTTTTTTCATGACATTAAGGATTATTGGCATTTGAAGTTGTATGCATGAACATTACTTTGTAATTTATTATGTTTGCATTATTTCAAGTTTATGAACTGCTGATGTGTTATTTTGCTTTGGTAATGAAAAAAAAAAAAAAAACCAGATTTTTTTTTAAACTAGGAACAGCTCGACGATGTACATTTACTTTTAAAAAAAGGGTTATTTATCTTTTTATATTTTGTATTTTAGAATTACTCAAACATTATACTTTTGATTTTGGATCTCATTGAATTTATAACTTTAGATTAGATTTAATACTCAAATTTATATCTTACTTCAGTCAATAGTTGATTTTGACTTTTAAAATGACCAGATTATCGTTAAATAAAATAGGAAAAAATTAAAACTTTCAAAAAAAATAAAAAGAAAACAAAAACAAAAACGCACAAAATACCTACTTTTTAGAGTATTCTATACATGTTTAAAGTCAAAAACTTTAGCATAAAATTTTTTTAATTTGTAAAGTTTCTCTTATTTTTCAATTTGATAGTATTTTTGGTAATTTATTAGGTCAAAATTGAATATTGATTGAAAAAAAAGTATAAATTTATGTATCAAATTATATTTGAAAGGATAGATTCTATGATAACCAAAACCGAAGTATAAAATTTATGTATCAAATTATATTTGAAAGGATAGATTCTATGATAACCAAAACCGAAGTATAAGTTTTGAATTAACTTAAAATAGAGGATATCAAAAGATAAATATTCCTTTAAAGTACTACATAATAAAAGAAATTCCATTTATTCTCCTACATATATATTGTGATATATATACACACACACACATACATGCAAATATCATAAACGTTCCAATACTTATAAAAGTCCATAATCATGTATATAAAGTGTTCATTATAAAGAAGATATAATTATGTTTACTTAATATAAATTTTGATTACAACCGGTTAATAAAGTTAGATACTTTATCTTGTTTAAAATTATGATGCTATCTATTCCCAACTTGGTGGAATAATCTTGTACGAATTGTAGTAATATTATGATTGCTAAATAAAAACATTAGTGTATTTCCAATACATTAAATCTAGACCAAAATAATTACAAGAAAATCAAAAATATAGTCATTGTTTGAATGGTTCAAATTATGCAAATCTTTTGTGTTGGCTTTACCCGTTTTAAACCATCCTGATCATTATAAATATTTGCTTTATTTTGTTACCAATTTAACTTACCTATTGGATCAAACGGCCAGAACTTGCATGCTAAACGCCACCTAAGACTACAACAAATCCTTGTTTTTCTTCTCTCGCATTGTATACTGCAAATGATGACTCTAAAATATTTCATGCATATAACGAGAGAAGCGTCTCAAAATTACAACATACATGCCCATTTATTAGCATGAATACAAAACCATAGTCACAAGAACCCGCATGCATTGACACATTGTCTTGTGCAGTTTGAACCACGGTAACAATTTCTGGCCAGAGATTTGTTTGTGTACAATTGTTTCTCTTCATCTGACCTAAGCAGACAGTGATACATGGCTTTCTACTGCCACTAGATCTTTTTTGCTCTCCATTCACTCAAAATAAAGAGACAAGTGGGAATTTTGAGGACTAGAGGCCAACCCAGTAGGAGCGTCCGTTGGTGTTGTGAATGGGTGATTCACTGGGTGACGTTACACACCATTCGTACCAAACCTGCATCAAAATCCAAATAAACTAAATACACCGAATAGAATAAATACAAAGATATCAAAGATGAACAGTGTCTATACATATACAAAAGGAAAATAGTTTTTAGCCCGACACGGCGCGGGCACTGCCCTGTTGGATTCCAGATGCGTATACATTTATGCTCTTTTTCCTACAATGGGAAGCACTCCACTACTTTTACGGTTCGAACTAAACCAAATTTAAAGGTCCAACAACATTGCTTTAAACATTAATAGCCTGTTTGGCAAAGTTGGTTCTAACCAACTTTTCAATTAGGAACAATGTAAAGCTCTTACATGCTATAATAAAAAAATAATAAAAAATAAAAATAAAAATAAAAATGGCTATAGTGTAAAGCTCTCACATGCTACACTGTTCACAGTTCTAACTTGATGAAAACTTTACCTTGGTAGGACCACAACAGCGCCAAAAATGCACGTCAAGATGAGAACAGGGATTTACACAGACTGGCGTCCTTAGCGGGAAGAATATTGCAAACCTGAATGATTTGAAGAGCAAAGAATGAAGCAGCGGAGGTAGGTTTTAGATACATTGCTTATCCAGTGTTAAGCGTGTACTTGTGCATAACCAAAAGGAAGAGGATCGTATATAACCCAGGAAGGATTATACAAAATTACAAATGAAGATTTAAGAGGGATCGATAAATACACTTATGTAATTAAGCAGCAAGGACTACAATTTTGAGCTAGTCATCAGTTTCTGATGGAAAAGTTGAATGCCCTACCAACTGAACATGTTTGGCGTTGCTGTTGATGGTTCAATACCAAGATGGACATCTTTGTATAATATTGCATCAAAATAGCCGGCGAAGCCTGCAAGTGCAGGAAATACATCAGTTAAACGTTTCTGAAACGAAAATTTGCAAGGATGGATTCTTTTTTTTCTTACACAGTTACGTGGTTTCAAACACATGTTTTGCATTTTAGCTTCTTGACAGAATATATTGTGATATTATATAAGATCATTGTCTGCATTTTCTTCAAACATTTCAAGGGCAAATGACTTGGAATCTCCTAGTTCTACTCGTAATCCCACAGACCACAATCTCTTCAATTTGATATGGATCTTCAACATTATAACAAGACCAAAAATTTCCACATCTCCTTCAGACGACATCCTCACGTGCCTCATTGTAACCTATGCCAATCATATCCCTACAACGTTGTATCACACATGCAACTTTCACCAAGTATGCCGCCTCACCATTCTTTATAATTGCACATAAAAAGCGTCCTCATCTGTTACTTCCATCTAGTTTCTTCTCTCCAGATAAAATTCTTAAAAACTTGACGGAGAATTCATAAAACAAGAACAAATTATTCAAATCAAAAATATAACACACTCCTAAAATACAAATACAAGATGGCATCACAACACAGAAGCATTCATTGGGTTAAGTGAAACCCAGGAAAAATAATGGTTATAGTAATAAAATTCAGTGGAAGCAAGATTACGTAAAATACAGTTTCTTCCAAAAAGTCATATTAAAAAAGATAACAACGCCCCACATACCATGAACCATAGCTGAGCCAGTATCACCAGGTATTTCAAAGTGCAGCTTTTTGTATCGATGATTGCTTTTGTCAGAAGAGTGATTTGGATGCGTGAATGTAAATACCTGTGAAAGTAGAAAAATAATACACAGATTCTCTGAATAAGCTAGAGGACAGTTAACAAATATGGCTCTAAGTTGATAAACCACTTTAACAATCTAAGTAAGCAAGCGGGATATGCAAAATCCCAACAATTATAAATATTAGAATGCACCACGCTGAGGGAGGAAAAACTTACAGGTTGAGTAGGAGTCAGCCTTGCAACACTATGCAATTTAACAACATAAGCAGTTTCGAAATGTACAACATCTTTATGGGACTTCACCTGTAACATAATCAAAACAGAGCCATTAAGTGATTTAAAGATAGTGTAATAACAGATTTCAGTATGAAGTTAAGAGGCATACATCGTTGTACAGCTTTGAGGCTGTCACTGGTTGGAGAAAACTTGTGTACCTGAATGAAATGAGTGAATTAATCACATGTTCAAAGTTATACAATCTCTAGAGTTGCACGATATATATAATTATTGGTTGTATATGTAAATAACACACAAGAAATCAAAATAGCCCAAAGAAGAAGTTCAGAAAATCAGTATTCAACTCTCATATATCTTTTTTCTTTAAAAAAAAAAATGCCACGGAAGAAAGAAAAAAACTTCACAATCCATGTACGAGAAGACACGCCAACACACGCCAATTTGTGCTAATTTACAGACACCTCTACATTCTGAGACAGTCTCAAAAGTTACACTGCCAATAGGACGTGGATAAAATGACTGCAACAGTAGATTCCAATAATATATGGGTGACAAGCTTAGAATTTTCTTAATATTAATCTAATGACCTGCAACAAAACAAACCCTAAAGCGCCAGTAGAATCCTCCATAACCCTCATACAACCACCTCAGAAACTAGTATAACAAAGATTGCACCAAAAACATCAATCAATTCCTCGAGCAGACATAGATCTGACTAGATATGGCTCCCAATTATAACAGAGATCTCCCAAGAATAGGTCGCTAAGGAACAGCATTTAGTATTACAATATACAAGGGCCCTACCACCAGGAGACAGAACATATAGCCAGCCAGAAAAATAAAACTAGAAAATATGAACTCTGAGAGTCGGGAAGATTGTGCCTACGATGATGGTATTGAGATTCCATCTTCTTTTAGAAACCTTTCAGCTCCATCAAGACATTCAGGAGACAGCTCATTGTCACCAAAGGAACCCAGCAATTCACTAACCTAAAAAAATGAAAGGAGAAAACAATCAGTATGGGACCAGGCATACCCCAAAAAAAAAAAAGTAAAAATTAACCAAAATAAGAACAGTACCAAAATGTCAGCTGTCTCAGGAGCATTCCAGTGACGCATATCACAGGAAACAATAGTAACAATGCTTTCCCACCCCTCTAGTTTAACCAAGCTCTGCTCAAAAAACATATTTTTATACTAAACATGAAGTACAATAAACACAAAATTTGCGTAAGACTAGTTCCCAGCAAATGCTTTGCAAGGAATCACATATTCTGTTGTGCAACTCACATGAAGGGTAACAACTGCATTTGGATTTTTCTCAACAGCATAAACTCTGAGCTTACGCCCAGTTTCTTCAGCTGCCTATAAGGAATAGGAGAATAGAAATCACATACAAAGAATCCAACGTTGGATTATGAAGAATGCACTGTATGCTCACGCCCCCAACTCAAACGTACAGTTCACAACGCATCACACAGAGAAAAAGGGAGTAACCTGTAAGGATGCTCTAACAAGAGGTCCACGCCCTGCTCCCACAACCATCAACACCTTGCACAAATGAAAAGTATGCGTGAACAATCATGGCCTTAACACAAAAAGTTTGTGAATGTTTTACGGAACACTAGTAAAAAAAAAAAATCAAGGGTGAAAGATAACATCAGCACAAGCAGTTAAAGTAGCTTACTGTTGTAGTCGCTGATGCCTCTTCATCAGAAACCCTGTCCAGCAAAGCTTTACCGACTGCCCTTTGGTACTAGAGAATTCAAGATACGAAATAGCTCGTAATTGTTACAATACAGGGACTAACAATTACCCGCAGAAAAATAAACATCATGAAAATATAAGATATTTAACATTCATTCCAAGAAAAGGTCCAGATTAATTTTTTTCCCTCTCATCTATTGCATTCGCCCAAATACACCAGATGCATACTCATACCTGAAGGTACTTCATTGTATCCTTCTCAAATGTCTCGTAGGTTTGAGCCTCTAGATTATCCATGAGAGGCTGTATCAGAATAGCAAATTTAAACAAACTCGTAAATGTAATCAGAACAAGAGTGGATTGAAAATGAGAGCAAACAAAAAACCAAAAGGTCTGATATTAAAACGAAGATTAATGATTGTTCAAAACAATATTAGTAAAAGATTAAAAGGATAACACAAGAAAGAATCAGGTGTAAACGTGCACCTGTAAGGGCGATTGCAGAAAATCCCTGTATCCAAGCTGGCACAATAAATGGAAAGAGTTATAACCAACATGGCAGGATAACTCTAATTGGCGTCGAGCCATGTGCATATTTATGTATACTCATTGCTGAGAGAAGAAAATAAGCATAACTTACCTCAAAACGTTCTTGCTCAGGCAGGGGATCCATCTTTTGGTAGAGATAACCAACATAATCCAAATATGGCCTTAAAGGATGTCTCTCCACACCTGAATAGAGGAAAGAAAGTTAGGAACAAAATAAATAAATAAATAAATAAACAATGGAGTCTCAATCTTCAGAGGAAAAAAAATTATTAGCCTGAATCAGAACTGAGACATGAATCTATGAATCAAAATAAAAAAGAAGAAGAAACCACAGCAAATTTGAATTGCCAAGCTTCACAAAGCCAATTATTACATTTCTTTTTAAGGAAAAAAAAAAAGGCACAGCTTAACCGGTTCAGCAATAAGATTATGGATGTTGTCAAAATCACATATAGGGACTTACAATCAATTTTATTATTACTGTGATTGGAAGCCGTATCTGCATTTGCACTTTGGAGATTGTGTACTGCTTTTCCAGATATAACGATCTAAAGAGATTTCAAGCAATAGATATTAGTAAGGCTACAGGATAGTCATTAAGGGATTAAACAAGTACCAAATGTAATACCCATCAAGACAAATTATACTCTTACAAGTAAAACATTGGAATCACAAAGAGGGGCAGAGAAAACCCCTTTCCTAAGACTCATTACATATATGACAACAAGTAAAAAGTACCCATCAGTGGCGTCAAAATCCAGAATAATCCAATATGGCCCTGTTGCATTCTACCCGACCATGGCTAGAGAGACAAAGAAAACCCCTTTCCTAAGACTCGTTACATTTATGACAACAAGTACAAGGTACCAATAGGTAACATCAAAATCCAGAATAAACCAATAAAGCTTCGTTGCATTCTGCCCAACCCTGACTAAAAAATTCAACTGATAAAATCAAGAACAAGTAAACTCAATCCTTCTATTTAGCAGTACAGGGGTTGCTTACATATCAAGTTTAGTTAAGGGAACATGATTCCACTAGGAAAATAAGGATGCTAGTAAAAGCTTCTCCATACATACCTGTATTGAATGATTGAAAAATTCAGTTATTAGCTTCTGATGGCGCTTTGAAAGGCATGGATAACCCCTTGTGTTTGTGAGAAAGGACTGGCAAAGTGATAATCGTACTGTTACAAATCTAGGCAATGACACAAGCAAAATGCAGTAAGCCTTTTACAATACAGAATACTCCTCAGCATATATTTACATCAGTATTAACAATGGCTGCTCGAACAGACTCCCCAAACCAACGTCCAAGTGAGTTTGCTGAAGGTAATGAACTCCTGGTGATGAGAAAAATAAAGTACAAAATTAGGATCCTAAATGGAATTCTAGGATAAAATAGAATCCTTTAAAAAAGTAACTCTAAACTTCAGTCAAATCCTAAGCAATAAGGTATCCCAAGTTTGTTCAACTCACAGAACGTCAAGAGCAATCGATAAGCGACTGTGATGTTCACAAAGTAAACGAAATGAATTCCAAATCTCCCAAGAATCATTCTGCACAAAAAAACAGAAGAGAACAACGTTTATTTTCTGTTAATTATAATGCACTCGGCAAACTAATATAGGGATTAACATTCCAAAAAATGGGTGCTATTTCAAAAATAGGAATTTCACTTACCAAATGATCTGAGTTTGTGTCCATGGAGTCGTCATCAGTTTTCACCAATGGAATCCTAAGCCACAACTGGAGGAATGAAATAATAAGAAAGATACGGCAAGCTTTAATATATCGACCGTAATAGTGACAATAAAATGACAAGGATCGTACCTGCATACTATTTAGGTTCTGTAAAATCTGATTGACGCACCTAGCATAGTTAGCACAGGACTTTCCCCTAGGAGCTGGAAGAAGGCATGCCTGCAATTTGAGTGCATATTGAACCATGATTTCTTAAATATATCAGATACTTAGAACTCATACGTAGACTTCACCATAAAAAGGACTCAACAAGAAACTCCAGTACTTGATTGTGGTCTACGGCATCTTACATAAAAGACAGTGAGACACATATTTTGATCAGAAGTTTATTGTCTTTCACACATTGTGGCAACTGGCTGATGGGAGACCAGAAAAAGGACGATAGCTTCAAAATTGTCTTCCCATGATTCCACAGTAGTGACAGGCATCGTACAAGAGTAATACAATATGTTTCTTCAGTAAGAACAGAAGATTTAGGTGGAATTAGAACCTAAAAATAAAGTCAATGAAATTTCGAGCTTTCAATGGAAAGTAGAAACAATTAAGATTTATGGCCCATATTTAGAGATATATCATTCAGACAATGCTTGTCCTATTACCCTACTTAAGGAGGGAGAAAAAATAGTAGCAGTAATAGCAGTAGTTGTTGTTGTTGTTACATTTCACTTCAATATATGAACTCTTATAAGCCATTCAAATTACCATAAACACATAAAGTGTACAAGACATTAAAAGGTAAAATATCCATATTAATAATTTAGGATGCCAACAATCAACCACTAGAGCGCCTGGCAAAAAACATTCGTGCTGAGTGAAAAGGCAATAAAATAAAATAATCCACAATGCACACCTGCAGGGAGAGATGAGAAGCCCATGCAATCTCTTGCTTCAGAGTGGTCTCAGAATCCAACCGAAGAACCTCATCCTCCGAATCAAGGTCAATCCATAAGCTAATTTTTCCTAAGCAAAAACCAAGATTCAAGGTAAACAATACAATAACACCTAAAAAAAATAAGTGAACATAAGAGAAGCTTGCTAATGCTAAATTCATGGGGAAACAAATATTTATGAGCTATCTACATCAATACAAATATATTCAGAATGGAATTTAAAAGAAGAATGTTCAAATGACAAAAACGCATCAGCTCCAACCAGTTCAATCCAACTTCATCAACGCAGTTCAGCTTCTTAAGGTGATTAAAACAGCTTGACAAATAGAGGATTTAATATTTCATTTCAGATTTCGTGTCACAAAATCGGTAACCTCATGGAACAAATCTCAACAGAATTTCTAGCAAAAAGAATGCCATTAAGCACACTAAAAACTGAACTGAGGAATTTAAAAAAATGAAGGAAATCGCCAATTGTAAGATTTATGACTACTTTTTGGAGAGGGTATTTGTTTATGGTCCTTCAAAAGCTGTTAACAATGACCTCTAAACTGAATGATGTTTCATTGGAAAATCCAAGCCGCAACTGATAAGGCATTTTCATACAGTTAAAAGCTAACACTTCCCATACATCAAAAGGTATCCGTTCTCTTCTTTTTTTTTTATAAGAAAAACTCCTTTTGTTGATGAAAACCAATCACAAAGGAAAGAGGATGAGAAATCCTCAAAGAACAAAATCTAAAACAGAAACTAAAAAATCAAAGTTACAAAACAGCAAGGAAAGCAAGAAAAAGAAAAATAAAAAAGCATAAACTCCATATGACATCCCTCCAATTTAGCACAATCGAGGAGAATGGTAAATCCATTGAGGATGTATCATTCGAACCACATACCAGAAGATATTAATTACTGAAAAACCATTTGTATATCAACAAACGATTAAATTCTTTTTAGATAGCTAATCTGAGTTCACTATCGAGATATTCTTTTAATAGTTATTGATCACGAAAATACAGGACAAATACAATTTATTTACATTCAAAAAAAGAGATTTTGTTTACATACAAAGGACGTTTCTCTGCAGAAAGAAAATTGCAAAAGAGAACCCAGATGTTTGGTTTTTCCTAAAACCAAACTCAATTTTATTCCTATATACTCAAAAGAATCAAAAGCTGTAACTAGACAAAGGACTCTCCATGTGACCCAACAATACAGGACAATGTACATAATCTCAGTTTCCAAGAAATTGACTCAACTCTCAAAGGTCATACCTACAACATGACTGCTCCATTGAGAAGGGCTTAAAACTAAGTCTGATCCAGCAAATGGAAGAACACCATATTCGCCACTTTCTTTTTGCATCAAGCTCGGCCGATAAGAAGGATTTATCTGCATCACGGAGTAAAAATGCATATGACTGCATTAGTGCTTTAGCATACAGGATTTCTATGCTGATTTAGATAATAGCATCAAACATATTCAGCCATGTTTCCAAGAAAGCAAAGAAAGAAATTAGAAGCATCCAGCCTGATCACCAGAGAACAGATACAGGCATATGCACATGGAATTTGCGGGCATGTACGTGACACAAGGAATAGCATCTTAAAAACAACAAAATAGACAAAATTGGTTATAATTCGAGAATTTTATCTCGTGTGTAATTTAACAAGCAACAATTTATCTATTTTATCATACGAAGACCATGGCATCCACTACTTCTGCAAATTAACAATCCTGTGTGAATATGTTGCCATGTCTATAGCTTTATACCCACTAATGATAACAATATGATACCCAATAGTCTAATGTAAAATTCAAATCAATACAAACGAAAACGAATTTTCTCATGTTAGTTAGTAGCCCTTGAGTAAAGCCACATAGTCGAGTAGCTCCACTACCAAGGGCCACTGACAAGCATTGCTATAGGTGAGCTTACTGACCATTCACATAAAAACAGCAGCTGTTGAGCTGATACGTGACTGGCTAATTGGCCACCAGGTTCCATCACACACAAACCCACATAAGCACATAGTGGCTAATCTTAATAGCTAGCATAAAAACAACTAGAGATCACATGGTAACTGTCTGTAAAAGGGCATGCTTTGTAGAAAGGAGCTTTTAAGTTTGGCGAGCTTCCGCAACAAAAAGCATGCACCGAAGACTACCATGTTCACTGCTGTCTGTTCCAAGTTATAACTATGTCATTATATTATAGCTCAACTTAAAAGTTTCTTCATCCGGATGCAAAGCTATTGCAAAGACTGCTGTCTGCTCCAAATTATAAATATATCATTATATTATAGCTCGAATTAAGGATTTTCTTCATTGGGAGCAAAAGTATTAACCTTCTGCAAGCAAAAGTTTCAGATCTACTCTCATACATCCCACTTTAATAATTTAATCAGATAAGAAGAAACCAGTCATTTTAAGCTTATGAATAACAAATGTGTTAATAATGTTTGGAGTTTAAATTTCCATGAAATGTCGTTAGTAGCCCTTGAGTGAAGCCACACAGCAGAGTAGCTTCACTACCAAAGACCACTTACACGGCATTGTTGTAGGTGAGCTTACTGACCATTCACATAGAAACCACAGCTTGTAAGCCGATATGTGACTAGCTAATTAGCCACCAGAAAACCATAATCACATAAATATATATATATATATATAATTCTCATTCAATTGGAATTCAACCAAGAAAATATCGATCGATCGAATGACAGATTATAGAAATGAATGGAACAGAGGAGACGAACCAGAGGAGCAACAACGAAATCGAATCCGCCATAGGAGAGATTGGAGGTCAAAAGTTGAGGCATGTCATCGTTGAACTCTGTCTCAACTCCACAGTAGCGGGACTCGCTCTTGTCCCCAGGCCTTTCCCCTAGCGGCATTTTCCTCGGAGGAGTTTTTCTCCGGTCCAAGCTACTGGTTTCGGTAAGAGAGACAGAGAGACTAGGGTTTTGGTAGGGTATAATGTTATAGGTGATGGGGCTGGCTTTTAAAGAGAAGACTCGTTTTCGGGCGGCGGGTCTGCCCAAAGTCCGATTGGGATTGAGTACCCATAAAATCATGCTTATTTTTCCATGCGCTAGATGGAGGCACGCATGCGACACAAGCATCGTGCAAAAACAACGTTACTTTTGGCTCTAAATTATACTATTTGTCTTAGCTATGAACTTTAAAAGTAACCAATTATAATCTTAAAAGATACAACTTTTCTTATTTTGATCCTTTCATTGCTAATTCCATTAGATATCGACAGATATTGAGCCAATAATTTTATTTTTGTTCCTTAACTATGTAACTTGTCTTTTTTTACTTAAAAACTTTGAAGTATAACAAATCACACCCATAAATTATGAAATTTTTCTTATTTTTACCCTTCTAATTCTAAATCCACTAAACATTGACGGATTAAGTCATATATATGGATCTAATCAATTAATTATAAATCGACAATTGAGATCTTTTGTAATCGAATGTCACATATCTTATATCTACAAATAGGGGATTTTATAGGCAAGTCTACCTTTTTTATTGACTTAAAATGAACAAGAATATTAAGGTTTCATCAGTAATTATTGAGTTCAATTAAGTGAAGTATTAATTGTTATGTCGTTTGAGTAATTTTCAATCACAATATTTAGTTTTAAAAATGAAAAGTTGGTTTTATGGTAGTCTCTATGTGTTGTTTTTGTTACTTTGTAGACATAGCCATATATCGAAGTGTTTTTTTATTTATTTGCTATATTTTTGTTAGGGCTTTTTCCATGGCGAGCTTTTCGACGTAGAAGGTGCTACTCTTGTGGTCTTCTCTAATTAGTATAAATAACTAGTCGTTAGGTATGATGTGGCCGTGTGTCTTGTGCAGAGATAGATGAGAATGGAATTATGAGTCTAACATGAAAAGGGCAGAAAATGTCGTCTTTATAAGCAACAATGTTGGCCTTAGCTGGGTTCGGCTAAACTCAAGTGACCACATAGAGAGAAATTTCCAAGGGCAACACTCATTGTGATTCCGACTTTGTGGTAATAAAAACTTGACAGAAGAAGATCTTTAAATAAGTGGATGGTCTTGGATAGAAATGTAACCAGTAGTAGAGGTGGAAGTTGGTTTGTTAGATTGGTTATGTGAAATGGTAAGGAAATACGACGTGTTAGGTGGGGTGGTTTAACACACCAATGAAAAGATTGACCTATAAAATACTAAAATAACTATGGCTTTGATTGGAGGTCATGTTTCAACTTTAGTCGAGGGTGGTTTCTTGAAGGCTTCAATGCCTTGTTACCATCATCGAGAAGAGCACCTAGAAACTTGTTCTAGAGGAACCTTGCTAGGAGCTATGGAATTTTGAATTTTCTGATAAGAAAAACCAAAGTATTTCTAAGCCAAGAGGGCATTTTCTAAAGTGTGGTTACTTTTTGGGCTGTAATGCCATATTGGGCTGATATGCCATTGTTGCGCTACGTCGGATGGCTATTTAAGGGCTTAGAGGGAGAAAGTAGTTTGAGATCATTTGTAGTGGCTATGGTAGTTTTGGGGAACCCTTTGTTTCAGCTATGTGAAGCCTTGTTGCTGCTAAGGGGGCGAGCATCTATAAACTTATTCTAGAGGAACCCTATCAAAAGCCATGGAGTTTGAGCTTTTCTAATGAAATGACCAAAGTTTATTGAGTGTTGGAGAGGGTCTCCTCTCCAGTTCATAATGTTTTATGCTAATTGTTGTTGCTATGATATATTGAGAGATGATTGTAATGATGGGATAGTGTTGAGATAGGTGGGTATTTATGCGCAAATGGGTAAGCCTTGAGAAACCAAAAATTTGTTGGTTTAGTTGACGATTTGCCATTTTAGACCCTCAGTTGGAAGGTTTCTAGCCAAAGTTGTAAGTTTTTGCTAAATGGGGAAGTCACTTGATGCAAGAAAACTCCATCCAAGAGGTTTTTCAAAGGTAGTCAGCCTATATTTTGACTTAGCAACATCATTTGACACAGATACCAATTTGGGTGGTTTGTAAAGGAAAAAAAAAAAAAAAGAAAGATGGCACAATAAGTTGTTATGTCTTCTTTTTTTTTTTTTTTTTTTGTGTATAAGTTTAGATTTTTTTTTCTTTGGTAGAGCACCTTAGTTTGACCAAAAAGTAAGAGAGAAAGTTCATTTTGTTTCGTTTTTTTTTTCCATGGCTCTTTCCTTAGGCCAGGCGAGCTTTTTTTACATCATTTAATTTTTTATTTTAAATTTTGTCATTTTATTTTTTTCAACAAAAATGAACAAGTGCAAGTCACTCTGTGGGGAAACAAAGCAGAAGAATTTGATGAAAAAATTTTGAAATCAATAGACGGACCTGTTGTAACAACTTTTGAAGTAATGACAGTAAAAAAATATTTAGGTAATTTCCCAAAAGTTTATTACAAAAATCACACATATAAATACAATTAATGTAATCAAATACTAATTATCTTAATGTTCAAAAAAAAGGGAATTCATATATCTTAAGCACTGAAGCAACTATCCATCGTATTGATCCAGATTTTCTAGAAACAAAAACATTTAAAGACAAAGTAATAAAAATCATACCATATAATTGAAAAAATTATTATGTGCCACACAATTCAGTGCTTCCTTTTTTCATCTTTTTATGTAATTATCTTTACCATTAATATACAAATTCTCCCATCAAAGTCAACAAATTGATTTTCTACCAACATCAGCAACACCAATACAACCAATTGAAGAACCAAAGTTACACAACAAAAAAACAATTAGAGCATTAAAAGCATTAGATCCACAAAACAATCAGGTTAGTATTAATAAAACTTAATTTATTAATTATGTTACTCAAATTAATAACTTTTTCTCATTTACACTGGGTGTTAAATTTACAATAAAAGCCATAATAATTAGATTCTCTACAAATTAAGGCTGGTATTATAACTCATGCCCTAGCTGCTATTGACTGCTAAAACAATCAAGAATCGAATAGTGATGCGATAATCACGGCAACATAAACAGAACACCAATGTCATGGCAATACAAAATCCTTATAAATTATTGTTCAAATTTATTTATTCTTATGAACTATAATAAATAAGTTACTACAATAATTATTTATTGTAACATCAATAACATGTACAAATTAAATACACAAATCAACAAAAAATATGACAGACATAATTTGCGTCATATTTGGACGAGCTACACAAACACTTATCAAAAAATCATACTCAGTATTATCAATTGATAAAGGTTTTACCGATCTATCTATAATCCCACCAATCATCGGTCAACTTAGAGGACAAACAAAAATATTTTTTTTTTTAATTTTCGGCCAAGAGGAACATCAATAGATATAGTTGTTTCAAAAATTTTTAAAGATGTTCAGCCTTCAAAATCACCTGTGTAGATACCAAGCCTGTTAACAATGGATCCAAAAACACTAGACCCAAAAAATTAATTGTTAGACCCAAAAAAATTAATTGTTAAGGTAAAATACATTTACTAATTATATTAAACATTTAAAAAAATTAATATTAATCTTATCAAATGCATGTCTTAATAGTATTTTATGATCTCAGTTTCAAAAGAAAGACGACAGATCAATCAAAGAAACGTCTAAGGCCTAGGTAACGCAACTACTCTTAAATTATTTAATTGATATACTATATATATATACACACACTTTAACATTTCTAATTTCCTTCATTTTTTAAAAAAATTTCTGTTTTGCAGTGATGAAGAAATTAAAAAAAAAAAAGAAGAGGAAAACAAAAGCTGTAAAACATAATCGCAAACTTTTAAATAGAATACTAGATCAAAATGTATATATATATATATATGTATGTATGTATATGTATATAAACTAAATTTTAACGGTAACAATTTTCAACTTTTTCAACTTGTTGTATAATACAACAATAATTTCCGCTGCAAAACATGAGCTTTGTGCTAGTTATTTACTATTAGTATGTAAACACTTGACAAATGGTGCAATTTCTCTAAATTATTTATAGTAAATAGACACCAAAAAAGTTATGCTAAGCTAAACAGATCTTTTTTGAAAATATATATGGTATGAAATCATTTATAGTAAATAGAATATCTACAGTAAATTATTCATTTACAAAGAATTTAAAATTGTAAATATGCTTTGCACATAAATAATTTATCGTAATATTCTATTTATTATAAATATTATTAAATATATTATTTACCATGAATATTCTTAAAAATGGCTTGCCTGCCATACTTTTACATGTAATCTATTGGACATGTATGCTCTAAGAAGTAAAAGTATAATATATTTTTTGAGATAATATAATTTTTGAGACATTCCTATCAATAAAGAATTTATTTATTATTTATATATTAAATCTTGTCCTCTTTATGTTCATATTTGTTGAATGTATGTTAAGCAAATGAAAGTCTGAAACCATATGTCTAAACCTTTAAGAATTGAGCATATGATAGACAGATTATATGGAAGACACGATTCTTAAGGTGACAGTCTAAATCAAAAGATCCGTGATCGAGGGAATAAAGTTGGGCGCTTTATTCATACAAAGATTGTTATATTGTCTATATCCTTAACGACAGATAGTTTGTCTTGACCATCAAAAGTGGACTCTGTGAATAGAAACATTGGCACATTGTCATAGGTGACGATATGTTGGATCAAGACATAAAGTGAATTGATTTAGATTAATAATTCTATCTCGGCAAATCGCTTCACTTTAGACAATCATATATATTGTATCTTAATTCTGAGATGAATAATAGGCCTATTGTTTTGACTTATGTCTTTTGATATACCAAAGGGTGACATCTACATTTTAATAGTGATACGTATATGGGTACGTTGGAGGCATGACTCTTGGTAGCATAGACCTGTTATTCATAGATATGGAATCCACAGCTCCTCTATAGGAGTAGTTGATATCCTTTTATATACGTTATCTTGTACTTGAAAAACAGGAGTACTCAATTATTTAGATATATAGGTGTAATCGAATGGTAAAACCGTCTTTGGATTGTAAGTTTTTCGATGGTGAGATAATGGAATGTAAGAAAAAAATAATCGGGAAGGTAAGATAGAACTTGTCCTTAAGCCGATTATGGATAATCCTATGGGAATACGATACATTATAATATGTCATGAAGACTTAGTTATACGGGCTTTATAATTCTATATAATTCGAGAATGCAGCTTTAAGCTTTTAGTGAAGTAGTGCTAGAGTTGATAATTATGAAATGTATATCTGGGATATTGGGTTTCATAATTATCGGGAGCTTGAACTAATAGGTCCATCAGGTCCCATTTGCTAGCTCATAAAGAAACTGTCACGATACAGCGTGCTTTTCCAATAATTGGTGACTTGTGTCAAATTATCAGATTAGCTGAAATTTGATAGAATCAGAAAATTCATGTCTGTTTATCAGTTGAATTAATTTTGTAAATAAATTAATTTAAGATAAACTTGTTGAATTATCGAGATCAGATAATTCACGTTTGTTTATTTGTTGGATTAATTTTAAATAAATTAATTCAAGATAAGCTTGTTGAATTATCAGGAATATTTATTTTCCTAGAGATATCTATTTAAATTAAAACTGAGGCTCTATCCTAAGAATCTTAGGTGAGAAATAAAGATTCGCATGGGTTATTTATCGTAAGTTTGGCCTACCAATGGAGTAAGTTCGATAGGCAGATCTGCCAGTTTAGCCTAAGCAATAAAAAAAATCACACATTTTTATGTGGATTTTATTAGATATTGATCCTGATTTAATTCTGATTCAAATTTTTGAGGTTTTATTTGATAAGGACTGACTCCTAGGCCAAACCTCTATAAATAAGAGTGAGTCTCATAGTTAATTAGATCAATTGAGAGATTAAAAGTAAGACTCTGCTGGTGAGACTCTGAAACTCCTTAAGAGCTCTTGTTCACAAATTACAAACACTAGCTTTGCGTTTTCTCAATTGGTTGGAAGGAGAGTCACTATGAAAAGGCTGAACGACGTGCTCCCACATGCACTCTGTTCGTAGATAGAGAATAGCAAAAAACACTAGCTAGTTGAGCCTCTTTTAGAACATTATACTACTTACGGATTGTGGGAGCTTTATGCATTTACGAGGTTAGTAAGATCTGGTTAATTTCTATATGTAGTATGTCAATCTTGTGTTTTAAAAAATACTCTAGTATAAAAAAAATTTTAAAATTCTGTTGCATACTATTTTCCAACACTATCAAAACTTTCTACGTTTTTCTAGGAAAACTTCCTATGTTGAATAATTGTTATGTGATGTCAAATTAGAAAAAGCAATGTAACTAATAAGATTCCAAAGGATACTCCTCATGCCATAAGTATGTGAAACTTCACAATTTTGAAGTGGTCTTTCTTGAAATACTCCTGAAAAAAAAGTCTTGATATTTTTTTATTAGGTACAAATATATTTATTTTTTAAACTCTCTAATTTATGTTAATTTCAAACTTATACATTTTTTTATCTCATTAAATGTATACATTTATATTAGATTTAGGAAAATTTTCATTTTAGTATCTTATGTTATATCAAAATATAAGTTTGGTACCTTTTGTTTTGGAAAATTTCATGTCGGTACCTTAACCTTTTAGGTAACTTTTTTATAATACCTCAGAGTCTTTTTTTGGAATATGAAAAGATAAAATTACATTTTTTATAAATATAATCAGTTGACTGAAATTTTAAGTAAAAAAATTTCAAAAATTATTATGTCTACAAACAAACGACAATATAGAAAGAAATAAACAAGTTCTTTTAAAGGTTTTTAGGTGTTTGGTTGAAGGCATAATGATTTTTAAAATTTTTTTACTTAAATTTTGATCAACTGTTTATATTTAATAAAAAGGATAATTTTATTTTTTGTGTCCAAAAAAGGACTTTGAGGTACTAAAAAAAGATTTTCTAAAAGATAGAAGTGCTAACATGAAATTTTTTAAAATAGAGAGTACCAAACTCATGTTTCGATATAACACAGGATACTAAAATAAAATTTTTCCTTTATGCCTTAGCTCAATTAGGAGTTAATTTTGACCTTTAAAATGATCAATTATCTTTACGTAAAAGAGAAAATAACAAAACTTTCAAAAAAAAAAAAAAAGAAGAAAACAAAAAAAAAAAAAACACACACACACACATAGATACCTATTATTTAGAGTATTCTATATATTTTTGAAGTAAAAAGCCTGACTATAATTTTTTAAGTCTTTAAAATTCTCTTATATTTTCAATTTCAATGTATGTTGGATAATTTTGTAAGTTAAAATTGAAGATTGATCAGAAAAAATGTATAAATTTTATGCATTAAGTCTAATCTTGAGTTATATATTTGATGAGATCAAAAATTAAAAATATAAGGTTCGAACAAATTTAAAATTCAAAGTATAAAAAGGGAAATAACTCCCATGGCACACCACACCCATAAGGATTTTTCCCTATGATAATTAAGAATATGACCAATTTACGTTTTCTCCTCTCTTTTTTTTTTTTTTTTTCCTTTTTCAGTAGAATATGATCAATTTGTGTTACTCACTTTTAATCCATTTTTTTTTCCAGGTTTTCAAATAGTTGTAGTATCTAAAAAGCCCATATATTTTGCTTAAATATGAGTTTTATCTCTTTGATTATATAAATGTCCAAATCAACATCTACATTTACAAAATCAAACTTAAAATGCCCCTAAACTGATTAAATTTTTTGAGAGAGTGGTTTGAACCCTTTTTTTTTATGGTTTGAAGCACTTTTGTTTTAAATTTTTTTTAGAGAAAACACTGTGCAAAAGTGGTTGGAACAAAAAAAATAGTTTTAACCGCAGTTGCCAAATGGATACTAATAAAATCAATTTAAAAAAAAAAACTCTCAAAATAATTGAAGTATTTGTTTAATTAAAATATTTATTTGAATATCTAAATACTTTAATAAGTCATGGTTAAAATAACTTTTGATATTTCCTTAAAAAATAACTTTTTGATATTGATTTGAAAGAGCAATCTTCTTGGATTTTAAAAATTTAATATTTTAGAAAGTTAATTACTTCAAGA
>CAMOHE010050427.1:186815-197870 GCA_946598075.1 Artocarpus hirsutus | reverse complement strand
ACAAAGAATTTAAAATTGTAAATATGCTTTGCACATAAATAATTTATCGTAATATTCTATTTATTATAAATATTATTAAATATATTATTTACCATGAATATTCTTAAAAATGGCTTGCCTGCCATACTTTTACATGTAATCTGTTGGACATGTATGCTCGAAGAAATAAAAATATAATATATTTTTTGAGACATTCCTATCAATAAAGAATTTATTTATTATTTATATATCAAATTTTGTCCTCTTACGTTCATATTTGTTGAATGTATGTTAAGCAAATGAAAGTCTGAAACCATAGGTCTAAACCTTTAAGAATTGGACATATGATAGACAGATTATGTGGAAGACACGATTCTTAAGTTGGCAATCTAAATCAAAAGATCCGTGATCTAGGGAATAAAGTTGGGCGCTTTATTCATACAAAGATTGTTATATTGTCTATACCCTTAACGACAGATAATTTGTCTTGACCATCAAAAGTGGACTCTGTGAATAGAAACATTGACACATTGTCATAGGTGACGATATGTTGGATTGAGACATAAAGTGAATTGATTTGGATTAATAATTCTGTCTTGGCAAATTGCTTCACTTTAGGCAATTATATATATTGTATCTTAATCCTGAGATGAATAATGGGCTCGTTGTCTTGACTTATGTCTTTTGATGTACCAAAGGGTGACATCTACATTTTAATAGTGGTACGCATGTCGGTACATTGGAGGCGTGACTCTTGATAGCATAGACCTGTTATTCATAGATATGGAATCCACAGCTCTTCTGTAGAAGTAGTTGATATCCTCTTATATGCATTATCTTATACTTGAAAAACTAGAGCACTTAACTATTTAGATATATAGGTGTAACCAAATGGTATACCGTCTTTAGATTGTAAGTTTTTGGATGGTGAGATAATGGAATGTAAGAGAAAAATAATCGAGAAGGTAAGATAGAACTTGTCCTTAAGCCGATTATGGATAATCATATGGGGATACGATACATTATAATATGTCATGAAGACTTAGTTATACAGGCTTTGTAATTCTATATAATTCGAGAGTGCAGCTTTAAGCTTTTAGTGAAGTAGTGTTAGAGTTGATAATTATGAAATGTATATCTGGGATATTGGATTTCATAATTATCAGGAGCTTGAACTAATAGGTCCATCAGGTCCCCTTTGCTAGCTCATAAAGAAACTGTAACAATATGACGTGCTTTTCTAATAATTGATGACTTGTGTCAAATTATCAGATTGCTGAAATTCGATAGAATCAGATAATTCGTGTCTGTTTATCAGTTGAATTAATTTTGTAAATAAATTAATTTAAGATAAACTTGTTGAATTATCGAGATCAGATAATTCACGTCTGTTTATCTGTTGGATTAATTTTGAATAAATTAATTCAAGATAAACTTGTTGAATTATCAGGAATATTTATTTTCCTAGAGATTATCCATTTGAATTAAAACTGAGGCTCTATCCTAAGAATCTTAGGTGAGAAATAAAGATTCGTATAGATCATTTATCGTAAGTTCAGCCTACCGATGGAGTAAGTTCGGCAGACAGATCTGCCAGTTCAACCTGAGCAATAAAAAAAATCGCACATTTTTATGTGGATTTTATTAGATATTGATCTTGATTTAATTCTGATTTGAATTTTCTAGGCCTTATTTGACAAAGACTGACTCTTAGGCCAAACCTTTATAAATAGGAGTGAGTCTCATAGTTAATTAGATCAATTAAGAGATTAAAGGTAAGACTCTGCTGATGAGACTCTGAAACTCCTTGAAAGCTCTTGTTCACAAATTACAAACACTAGCTTTGTGTTTTCTCAATTGGTTAGAAGGAGAGTCACTATGCAAAGGCTGAACGACGTGCTCCCACATACACTCCGATTGTAGATAGAGAATAGCAAAAAAGACTAGTTAGTTGAGCCTCTTTTAGAACATTGTACTACTTACGAATTGTGGGAGCTTTTCTGCATTTATAAGGTTAGTAAGATCTGGTTAATTTATGCATGTAGTATGTCAATCTTGTGTTTTAAAAAATACTCTGGTATAAATTTTTTTTAAAAATTCTGTTGCGTACTATTTTTCAACACTATCAAAACTTTCTACGTTTTTCTAGGAAAACTTCCTATGTTGAATAATTGTTATGTGATGTCAAATTAAAAAAATGCAATGTAACTAATAAGATTCCAAAGGATACTCCTCATGCCAAGAGTATGTGAAACTTCACAATTTTGAAGTGGTCTTTCTTGATATATAGACGTTTTTCCTGAAAAAAAAAGTCTTGATATTTTTGTATTAGGTACAAATATATTTATTTTTTTTAACTCTCTAATTTATGTTAATTTCAAACTTATACATTTTTTTATCTCATTAAATTATACATTTATATTAGATTTAGGAAAAACTTTATTTTAGTATCCTGTGTTATATTAAAATATGAGTTTGGTATCCTTTGTTTTGAAAAATTTCATGTCGGTACCTCGACCTTTTAGGAAACTTTTTTATAGTACCTCAAAGTCTTTTTTTAGAATATGAAAAGATAAAATTACAATTTTTATAAATATAATAAGTTGACTGAAATTTTAAGTAAAACAATTTCAAAAATTATTATGTCTACAAACAAACGACAATATAGAAAGAAATAAACAAGTTCTTTTAAAGGTTTTTAGGTGTTTGGTTGCAGGCATAATGATTTTTAAAATTTTTTAACTTAAATTTTGATCAACTGATTATATTTAATAAAAAGGATAATTTTATTTTTTGTGTCCAAAAAAGGACTTTGAGGTACTAAAAAAAGATTTTCTAAAAGATAGAAGTGCTAACATGAAATTTTTCAAAATAGAGAGTACCAAACTCATGTTCAATATAACATATGGTACTAAAATAAAATTTTTCTTTTATACCTTAGCTCAATTAGTAGTTAATTTTGACCTTTAAAATGATCAATTATCTTTACATAAAAGAGAAAATAACAAAACTTTCAAAAAAAAAGAAGAAGAAAAAAAAAAAAAAAAACACACACACACACACATAGATACCTATTATTTAGAGTATTCTATATATTTTTGAAGTAAAAAGCCTGAATATGATTTTTTTTAAGTCTTTAAAATTCTCTTATATTTTCAATTTGAGTGTATGTTAGATAATTTTTTAAGTTAAAATTGAAGATTGATCAGAAAAAATGTATAAATTTTATGTTTTAAGTCTAATCTTGAGTTATATATTTGATAAGATCAAAAATTGTAAATATAAGGTTCGAATAAATTTAAAATTCAAAGTATAGAAAGGGAAATAACTTCCATGGCACACCACACCCATAAGGATTTTTCCCTATGATAATTGAGAATATGACCAATTTACGTTTTTTCCTCTCTTTTTTTTTTCCCCTTTCTCAGTAGAATATGATCAATTTGTGTTACTCACTTTTAATCCATCTCTTTTTTTTTTCCAGGTTTTCAAATAGTTGTAGTATCTAAAAAGGCCATATATTTTGTTTAAATACCAGTTTTATCTCTTTTATTATATAAATGTCCAAATCAACATCTATATTTACAAAATCAAACTTAAAATGCCCCTAAACTGATTAAATTTTTTGAGAGAGTGGTTTGAACCCTTTTTTTTTATGGTTTGAAGCACTTTTGTTTTAAATTTTTTTTAGAGAAAACACTGTGCAAAAGTGGTTGGAACAAAAAAAATGGTTTTAATCGCAGTTGCCAAATGGATACTAATAAAATCAATTTAAAAAAAAAACTCTCAAAATAATTGAAGTATTTGTTTAATTAAAATATTTATTTGAATATCTAAATACTTTAATAAGTCATGGTTAAAATAACTTTTGATATTTCCTTAAAAAATAACTTTTTGATATTGATTTGAAAGAGCAATCTTCTTGGATTTTAAAAATTTAATATTTTAGAAAGTTAATTACTTCAAGATTATTTGGAATATGATTTTACAAACCTACGAGGACAAAATAAGCACAAGTAGTGCTAAGCAAAACACAATCTATGTTTCGAGCATCTTCTCTTTCAAACATATTCTATTGAAGCTATCAACCATGTACCCTACCTAATTTCCAATAAAATTTAAATTCAATTTATCTATTTATTGTTTTTTTTATTTTTTTTTAATTATGATGGTTAAGAATTGTGATCACAACCCACAAGCAGCCAAAGCCTAGTTTTACTCTGAGGTTGCCGCAGATCATCGCAAATATAGGTCACATCTAAAGCTGGCCTAGCCAACTTTCTCCGTCAAGCCATTTAATTTTCTTCGTCTAAAAAATTTGTAATAATAGGCCAACTAAGAACTCCTAATCTAGCAAAAATTATTTTTAACCAAAACTTTTAAAGGGTTTGCTTCGTACCATTCAGATGATTTTTACATTTTTTGATAAAATTTTTTATTGAAAAGATTCTAAATAGCGTTCATAGATTCATATAATTCGAAAAGTCTCAACTTTTGTAGAGAGAGAAGAAAATGCCTAGTTGTTACACGTGTGTTTAAGAGAGTAGTTTCAATTCTAGAGTTTGAACTACACACTATAACATATGAGAATTATTACAACTATAATAGTTTCAATTCTAAAATTCTAACAATTCTCCTAAACATTCTAATTTGTATTCTGAGAATTGCTACTACTCATCTAGAGAGAAGCATCGCAATATTTGAGAATTTTTGTGGTTTTTACTACTTAAGTTTTGCATGTACAAGTAAAGAAACAAGTTAAAAATAAAAACAAATCATATGTAAATTTTAACTTTTATGGTAAATTAATGAAAATATGTATATGAATAGAGACATACTTAAACGTTTGATCTCCATTTCACATATTTTTTTCCATTTGATGTGATTTTGATTAGTAGATACTTCATAAACATGAACTACTGGTTACCTCAGAAAGCTCCACTATATTGAAAAATAAATAAATAAATAAATAAAATGGAAAGTTGTAGGTCTACATAAATTTACAAAGAATAAGCATAAAAAGAAAAATTTCTGATGACATCAAATCCCATGTGAAGCTTTCTAATCCCAAACTATTTACCAGCAATATTAAAAGTAAAATCTAAGCCAAATAAAATGTGGTGACAATCTTAACAGGAGTCGTCTGAAGGACAAATTAGGAAACTGGATGCAATTGCATGTGCTAGGGAGCTGCAGTGACCAGGATGCCTTGGCCCTTGAGTGGGTCATCTTGTGTGTCACCAAAATGGTCCTCTCTCACATTGCTTGCAAGCATGAGGGCAACCAGCCAGAAGAGTGATGAATCAAGGGACACAAAAGCGGCACCACCCAGAAGACCTGTCTTTGCAGTAGGGCACTCTGAAGTAGAAATGGGATATACTTTGTTCTTCAGGTGATGTTGCTCATCAATTGTTGGCCACAATGTTAGCGCTGCCCCCAACCCAGCTGTGAGCCTAAGGGGACCATTAAATAAACCATATAGCACACTCTTTATATTCTCCGACCCAGAAATTTTAATAGATGTTATTAGCTTATTCAAAAGTAAGTGATAGCAAGATTCAAAAGCATAAAGCTAACAAGTATAAATTAGTCTTAAGCAATTATTTGACTTCTATATTCTAGAGAGACAATTTTTTGCTTAACCCGAAGTTGGCTACGTCCGACTTAGTAAGATGAAACTGACTAAGAAGTTGTTTCACTTTGTCAATGTCTCTTTTTATATCGTTGTATAAATTTTACAAGTTTGCTCTTAATAATGTCCAAAATATATATGTTGTGTTCCTTATTTATAGAACATCTATAATTTTACTTTATCTATTTAAATCTATTTAAATCTGTCTAGTTTTTTTTTTTTTTTACAGAATGACACATGAGATGCATACAAGTAGTTCAAGTTCTCCGTTTTTTTTTTTTTTGAAAAATAACTCAACCAGGCATGGAGCTAGGTTATGTTAGAGCTTAGAAGTCCTAGATTATCATGCCGGCCCCGAAAACAGACATGGTTGGCCTAGCCCACGTTACAATTCCAACGCTTAACATACCGGGTGTTTGGCAAAGTGGTAGAAACTGCGGTTCCCACCACAAACTCAGTTATGAACAGTATAAAGCTCTCACATGCTACAGCAACAATAAAAAAATTGCTACAGTGTAAAGCTCTCACATGCTACAGTAAAAGTGGTTCTCACCACTGGTTCCCACCACCTTCCAAATAACCCCATTGACCTTAAATTTGACAAGAATAATAAATTATTTAATCTAAATAAGCTATTATCCCTCGAATGTTTTTAATTTTGTTTTCAAAAACAATTTCTAAACAAACGAAGAAAAAAAAAGGGGGGGTGGGGGAGGCAGGAATAGGAGGGAAATAGAATGTACTTATAGAGCAATGTTAAAGAATGCAAAAAATGAGGCGTTCTTGAATAAGATTGATTGTGGAACTGACTTTCCTTTGTAAGGGTAAAACAATGAAAGATAACCAACCACGGTGGAGGCAGCAAGAAAGGCAAAGGACAGATATCCCAAAGCAACAAAAGGATTTGAAGGATAACTGCGTATAACTGCATCTTTTCCTTCAATAGGGGTTCCTGATTGAAGCTGTAAAAAAAAAAAAATGACAAAGAAACAACTATTATTTGATGATAAAATCATTCCATTATGAATCATTTTGAAGAAAAAAACAAGAACGTGTTATTTGGTACATTTTTTATTTTTTATTTTTTTGCTTGCAGATGCACCTTTTGTCATGGAATCCTTATTGTGAAAAATAAAATGCTCTATCATTAAGACATAATTATATACCATCAAATAAAATCATCAAGTTTTGTAAAATATAGTCTAATTTTTAATTTACCGTGACCTATATTTTTACATATCTTACTACTAAAATTTTTCTCCCTAACATAGGTACTAAAGAATGATTACAAGTACCTTTTTACTCTCAGCAATAATTCCAAGAGTGAATGAGGTAAAACCGAGGACAGTCACAATCGTAGCCATCTGTATTGCAGTGAAAGCCATGGTTCTTGATATAAAAAGCTATCAATCTCAACCCCTGAAATTGAATCAACATGTACATAACGATAGGCAAAAAGTAATATATATATATATATATATATATATATATTCAACGTGCATAGATGATAAAAGAAACATGAAGCCTAATATTGGGATGGTAAAAAAAAAAATGATTCAATGAGGAACCAATATTGATTTTGAATTTATGTAACATTTAGCCATAAAACTTTCGACCACGCAATCATTTTTCTTACTATATTTTCTCTTGTAAAAATTTTAAATTTGAACAGAAATTTAACCTATAAACCAAACAAAGCAAGAATTTTGAAAAATGATCCATACCTTGTCGCTATGCAGGTTGACCCTGCAAATAACAAAGTGCTTTGTTGATTATAAGGCTAGAAAAAGAGGTGGGAAATGGTTATACTTTATAGGCTTTAATGGCTTAAGAATTTGGACATGTTTCTTGGAAAAATTCAAACCGCTATTACAAATTTCCTAAAATGGATATTTGGCACTGCAAGATTGGCTGTTAGTCCGTTTTCTTGAGCGTTGAAAATTTTGTAAAAGTTCTCTATTTTTAGATGCATTTTTTTATGACTGTATTTTCAATTAAAGATTTTTTTTGACTGCCCACGTGGCGACGACCAATATGGTCATTGGCTAAAATTGCAATCACTTATAGGTTTGAGAACGAGATAGATAATTGTAGTTTTTATTTCTAAATTATGTTTTTTGCTTTGGCCCTTAGCAAATATTTTCATTCCAATAACATCGGCACATTCATTACAAATAACATTTTCATTATAATAAAACTCATTGTGCTTTAAACGTTATAGGAAATTTTGCTTTACCTTCAATCATGGTGATTTATTCTTATTTTGACCATTTTTGCTGGAATCTTATATTGACTATTTCGGTTTTGGCGGTCATTGTAGTCCAAAACTCAAAAGAAAAATGTCCAAAACAAAAGAATTATGTAATTAACCCATAAAAGGTTAAATATATAACTATACCTTTTAATTTTTATAATCTCTTAATTTTGTCCCTCTATTTTCAGAAACTACGAAGGTATCATTTGAATTTCAAAAACTTGTTTTAATTTTATCCCTCATAGACTTTTTTGACTAAAAAACATAGAAATAAATACATTTAATTAAACTTAATTTGTTTATGATATATATGATTCTTTTTTGAGAAAATTTTTTGAAAAATATTTCAAAATTTAAAAAAACATAAAACTTAAGTTCTTTTTTTTCTTCGACATTTAATGTTTTGTTTAGGATTTTTTAACGTTTTTAAGATAAAAAATATTGTGCAAAACAATTTAAGGATAGTCATGTGGTTTTGCCCACTTTGTTTCTATTCATAGGAATAAAATTGAAATAAAGTTTTAGAATTTAAAGAATACTTTTGTAGTTTCTAAGAACAGAAAGACAAATTGAGAAAAAGTTAAAACTATAATGTATAATTATGTAATTAACCCATATAATAATTGTTCACTAAATGTGCATTTGGCATGAAAATAAAAGAAATGAAAATTTTAACATATTTCTGGTTCCATAATATTATTCTACAATAAAAAATACCCAAAACATCCTTTGTGTTTAGCCTAAATTTCACTTTTGTCTTTCTTTTTATTAAATGCCCAAAACACCTCATGTGTTTATGAAATCATACTCAAAATACCTTCTAAGCAATTAATTTTTTGAAAATTCTAAAATTATCCTTTCTAATATGCATCAAAGCATATTTACTTAACACTAAAGAAAAAAAGGTATTTAAAATGTTTAGATAAATATTTTAATTAAGCAAATACTTCAATTTATTTTGAGAGTTTTTAGCTTTTTAAGATTGATTTTATTTAGTATTTTAGTTCAATAATGTTTCAAATCATATTTAGTAAAAATTAGGAAAGATAATTTTGGTTTTTAAAAACTTAATCTCTTTAGGGGTATTTTGTGTGATTTTGAAAATACAAAGAATGTTTTAGACATTTTATAATAAAAGGGCAAGAATAGTATTTTAGCAAAATATAAAAGGTATCTTAGGTATTCTTTTACAATCGCCGAATATTCTTATAAAATATTCAGTATATCCATAGTTAGCCTGGTTAAGCATCGAAAGATTAGCCTCTAAAGGGTGGATGGAGTGGTTGTGAGCTTGACCCTCAGACTCATTTAGGGAGAGGTCCAAGGCTTAAGCCCCCTGCCTTACCTTGAGGGGCACGCTTAATTATAATAATAATAAAAAAAGTACCAAAAGATTATTTTACCATAACCCTAATTGTAATTCCATATTGATTTCACCACAAATTTTAGAGTTTAAATTTCCCCGATCCAAATTCCCAAAAAAGTACAAAATTTTTTTGTTCGCATCCTCCACCTCCATTAGATTGCATAAAACAAAGCAAAAGCTCACAAAGTCGGATGTCAAGCCAATTGTCATAATCATAATTAAGGCAAAAGAGAAGAAATTTCTTGGATTATTTTAGCGGGCTTTAAAGGCGAAAGAAAAAGACCTTGCATACATGCTATCTGTATCTGTATAAATACACAAGTCATGAATTCCATATTTTGGTTAAACAATTCAACGGCATGATAAGTACTTGTAGGCCAAGATAACCAAGAACAAAAAGTCATGAAATTATCTCCATTTGCATGGAAACAGAAAACATCTAGAAGAAAAAACAAGACAACTCTTATTCATCGTCGTCATCGTCCTCGTAGTTTTGGCACAACGACTGGAGTACGCTGCCACCGCCATTGATTTTCTCCACCCTTTTCTCATCCACTTTTGCAAGATTTTCCTCGCTAATACCGTTTTTAATGTTTTTATCATCTAGTTTTTTAGACTTTTTAACATCAGAAGCTGCAGCTGGTTTCCTAATAACAGAAACCACGCCTGTTGCAGTCTTCAAAACGAATTTATTCGGAGCTCCGGAATCGCTTGGCTTTCCTGAAAATACCAAAACGAAAAGCTATTCAACAATGTCTACAAAATGCTCTAGGTTTGAGAAAAGGGGAAAGTTGCAGAGACCAACACACTACAGGCAACTATGTAGCTTACCCAAAGAAAAAAAAAAAAAAAAAACAAAACTACGATATTAAATTGTAATTCTACTATAAAATAATAATAATAGAAAAAGAGCACCTTTTGTGCTTCCAAGAGAACAATTTTCATTAGTAAAAAGCAGAGTTTTACTCCGCAAACTTGTACCAAGAGATGCGCATATATAACACACCAATAAATAAGGGGGAAACAGAAGTAATACCTTTATTAATGGAGCTGTCGGAAAAACTGGCACTTGTCAAGTCATCGGTTGGGTTACTAGGAGGCTCTTGAGAAACCTTTCTTCTCTGCATTTCAAATGTGTCAAAAAGAAAAAAGAAAAAAAATTAGTAAATTCAGTCTTTTCCGAACAAAGCGTGGATAACTACAACTCTTCCAGCAATACACATGGAATATTTTATAGAAAGAAGCTTTAAGCCCCATCAACTCGGTTCAGCTTGTTTTGCTTCAAGAATGTCTATTTACTTCTAAAAGAATATTGAAACTGTTGCAAAAGTAATACGATAGAAACAAAGAATAAAAACACACAGAATTTACGTGGAAACTCAAAATGGAAAAAAACCCCAGACAAAGGAGGAGAAAATCACTAAACTCGTAAAGATTACAGTGGAGGCGTTAAGGAGGCTTAAAATTCGGTAAATATAAGCCCTAACGCAATACATCATATATATAGGTATAGGCAAAACCCTAAGGGCCCAAAAACATAAATTAAACGGCCCAATAACACAGGTCCGTACTGAGGGGGCTCCACCCCGCACCCCCAATAAGATCAGTGGTGGGCTACAGGATCAGGCCTATCGACTCGATCTTTCCGCTACCACCACAGATCTCATGAAAAATCCCACTTTTGTTTTTCACCACAATTTGTCGCACCGCGAGCTTTTTGGGTCGGGTCAAATTAAATTCGGGTCACCATACTCTAACAGAAACCGATAGAAATACAAGTATACATCAGTATTACTGGTAGAACTAATCATCTTTTTTTTTTTT
>CAMOHE010050427.1:153768-186795 GCA_946598075.1 Artocarpus hirsutus | reverse complement strand
AGAAAATCACTAAACTCGTAAAGATTACAGTGGAGGCGTTAAGGAGGCTTAAAATTCGGTAAATATAAGCTCTAACGCAATACATCATATATATAGGTATAGGCAAAACCCTAAGGGCCCAAAAACATAAATTAAACGGCCCAATAACATAGGTCCGTACCGCGGCCCGATCCCTCCGTTACCATCACAGATCTCATGAAAAATCTCACTTTTGTTTTTCACTACAATTTATCGCACCGTGAGCTTTTTGGGTCGGGTCAAATTAAATTCGAGTCACCATACTCTAACAGAAACCGATAGAAATACAAGTATACATCAGTATTACTGGTAGAACTAATCATCTTTTTTTTTTTTGCTTGCACTGCTCTTTCTCGAGAGTGCGAATGATGTTATACAAGTACTTTGGCTGAGTTTAGCTTCCCCTATGAAATGTGATGATATGTTTGTATCCCCTTGTCTCTCCGATTTCAACATGATAAAGAAGATTTGGAACATCGCTAAAGGAATAATAATAAGAGGATCTTTGAAGTAGAGAAATGTCTCAAAAAAGTACGGGATAAAGTGATATTTGGGCCGCAATTTGGCTGCAAGAAGATGATAGTGATTCTAGCCATCTGCAATTTTTAAAATTTGGTTAGGAAATGGCAATTGTTGATGTAGTTTAGTCATGTCATATGGTTGTTCTCTCTGTATTGTTTTTCCTTTTTCTTTTTCATTTGGGTGGACACCGTGTTTGACTTGTACTTTCGTTATTCTGTTTGTTTGCATCAAGTTCTATTTTGTCTATATATATATATATATATATATATTTTAAGTTAGCACCTACTCTAAGTGGTTTAGATTAAAAAGAATACATAAATTATCCAACCGAAAAACATTATAAGAAAAAGATTTACAACATATAGGTGGAATTATATTTTCGTCAATACCTTTGCATTATTATTGGAAGTTTCACCGTTGCTACCCGGAAGATGTATCAGATCACCATCATCATAACCATCATCATTATCATCATCGAGGTCTTCATCATCAATCCATCGAACATAATCTTTTGAATTCTGCATAAGACAACAAAAAAGCAAGTTTTAGTATAAAACAGGCTCACCACATGAGGGAGAGAAAACCAAAAAAAAAAAAAAAGAAAAAAAAAGAGGAATAGGAAGAAGAAAGAACTTGGACAGAAAACACCAAACCAAGAAAAATACTGACATGGAAAACTATTGATTTTATAAAGGCTTCATCCTCCTCCTCCAATGTTTTCTTCTGCCATCATATTAACCAGCACCTCAGAGTTGATAACGTAACAAAGTAAATTGAATACAAAAGTTAATGCACATAACAACATTATCACTATTGTATCACAAGCAAATCCACGGTACCTTTTCTGCAGTAGCGCTCTGCAAGGCCTCTAGCATTGCGTCTACACTAACAGCTGCATGTCTTGACTGAAAAAGGAAAAAAAAAAAAACCACTATTATTTCAAGGATGTACATATGCACACCAAACTCATGCAGACGAACAAAAAACTATGACTTAGGTTCCTGAAAAAGGAATCATAATTACATAGGCACTGTGTTTATAATGCAATTTACAAGGCATTCTAAACATTTGAAAGCCTCTATAACGGAAGCCATAGAATCCAAAAGCTCAGTACATAAGACAAAAATATGGATTGCATGTACCTTCATGGATTTCATCTCGTCCAAAGCCGCCAAGATGTCCATCTTTCTTTTAGAATCCAAGGTTCTGTTCTCCAAAGATCCCATTGCATCCCCCATGTCTTCTGCTTCCCTTTTCCGTATCTCCTTGTCGAGTTCCTGACAAAGAGAAATTTATTAAGTAGCAAAACTCAAATAAGCAAGACCATCTCCATTAGCAGCCACCCTAGAGAAAAAACTTAAAAGCTTTGAAACATAGCCGCCTCTACAGAATTGCAAGAGTTTTACCTCATCCTCATTGCGCCAAGGTTCAAAATTCCGTGTTGCACCTGACTCGACAACGTAATCGGAATTTTGTGGGTCCGTCTTTGTTGCAAGCTCTGCTGAGCATTTTGTGCACTTAAAGTAGAACCTGAATATTTGGAGACCCAAATACGTCTGCAAAGTGCACATAAGTTAGTAACTGCTCAGTGGGAACCTTCATATACACAAAAAAAAAAAAAAGCACCAAAATTAAAAAATAATAATAAACGTCTACAAAATCACTCGACATGTGTTTCAAATGTTAGTTAGAACTAATTGATTCTAACCAATTAATTACAATATAAAGCTCTCGACAGCTATTAATAAAAAGTAAAAAATTATTATAATATAAATTATAAAACTTTCATATATACTACCGTTATTAGACTTAAAGCTTTAATTTTAATCAATTTTTTAAACGGTCTAGGTGAAAGTTTCAAAGCTGGCATTCTCCAAAAAGTAAAGTTTCTTTTTCAAAAAGAACACAATTATTAACAGCCCAATATTCCACGCAAAAAGAAAGTACTTCCAGGTATCACCGTACCCAAAGGAATAGGCCAAAAACTATATTCCCCTACGAAAAAAAAAAAAAAAAAACTAATAAACAAAATACAAAGATAGCATCTCTAAAATTTCTTCTTTTTTTTTTTTCCTTTATTAGACAACATTCTCTAAAATTTCTTTTCCAGAAAGAGAAATTCACAGCCCAGTATTCCATGCACATAAAACTACAAAAAACAAAACCAACACCAATAAACCAAAATCTAGGCAAAACATCAGAGCTGAAATTTTGACTAATTCCTCCTCTCACAATCAAAAGAAATCCCCCAATTTGGGCGGAATATCATTGCCTTGATTCCCATCAAATTTCCAACTATCCCTTCCAATTCTTTAATTATCTTTCCCCCATGATTTACTCTGCCCACCAATGTCTCAACAAGAGAAAATAATTATACAAACCAACAAGCAAGAATTTTCAAACAAATGAAAAAATATCGAGAAAGAAGAACAAATTAAAAAACCCAAACCTCGCCAATGACGTCTTCCTTGCGAGAATTGAACTTTGTCCCTTCGGAGATGAATCAGTCCTTAAGCTTCTATTTTTTAAATATATTTAGAACGGTTGATATGATGATTAACCATCAATTAAAATCGTAAAAATTATAACATATAAGAATTTTATATTATAGTAAATTTGTTATTTTTATTATAACTTATAAGAGTTTAATATTATTTATAATTAAAAAATTAGTTAAAACTAACTAATATTAAACAAGTAAAATATCACGTGCATGGTTTATGATGGACGAAATTGATATTTAACAAGAAAATGTATATTTTAAAATTAAAAGAAAAGAAAAACTAAAACATTAATTAAAAAAACAAAAGAGCAAAATAAATTTAAAAAGAGAGAGAAAAATCCAACCCATTTTCTATTAAAAATTGACTAAATTGGATAACTCCCTCCCCCTCTCAAGAATACTAACGGGGGATAAGTAATCTCTCAAAATTGGGAGGATTATTAACCCTATGATTGGATGATTATGCTTCCCCTCCAACATAGAGCTGTACTAACGATCTTGAGCAAGACCACCCAGTGGCAGAGCTTGACATTTTCCTCAATAAGGATTCTATGAAAAAAAAAAACTAAAAATATTATTTTATTTAATGGACGCATAGTCGTATATTTTTATAATTGAGTGAGGGGCACGGTTATAATTTTTATTTGTAAATGAGGGCACGGCAGCATTTTTAAGTACGGCATAGTTATTTTTTTTTTTCAAAATAGAAGAATTTCTAATTTTTTTAAAAAAAATTTAAGGAGTCAAGTATAATTTTTAAAATTAAGTGGGGTGCATGTCACTACTCAATAACACTTCCCTCCACCAATAAGACTGTAACATCCGTTATTTTTAACGGGTATAATTATATATAATTTAAATTATTAGTGTTTCAATCTAAATTTTATAAAATTTTGTTACATCTAAAATTCATTCCATATTATTTATTCTACATATTTTTAATTTTTCTAAAATTTTCCTACATCTATTTAGCATATTTACCGAAATACCTTTGAAACTTTTATTTAATTACAAAAATGTTATTTTGGCATTTTGTACACCAAAGTATCTAATGGAGACTAATTCACACCTCCCTTCTTGTTTTATTCTCAAACAAAAATTAGACAACATCCTTTGATCCAAGGGATGTAATTTTTCTTTTCTCTTTTATTTATTCACCTCTTTTCTTCTTCTTATTCGTCTCTTCCCTTCACTCTCTCTCACATATCTATCTCTCTCCTTGCTCTTCATCTTCTTCTTTCTTTTCTTCTTTATCTTCCACGATACACTAAAGCACAGAGCATCCAAGGAAGAACCCAAACAAGCCATTTTCTCACAAAGCCTACAAAACAACCTCCCACAAACTCATAGATCAAGAAAACTTGAAGATTTCAAGATCTAAACAACATTTTTAGGCTAAGATTAGAGGTGAGGTTTTCAAACTTAAAACTTAAATTTTGATTATGTTTTAAATATGTAAATATGTGGAAATGAGTTTATATTGTTTAGAGATGATTATATATTGTTTATATGCATAGTTTTATACTTAAAAAGCTGTTAGGAAACTAAACATTTGAGTAAAAGGTTTAGAATTCAGATTTTAGGCTCTCTATAGAAAAATTTCTAGGTGAAAAACAAGGTGTCATTTTTTCACAGAAACTACATGTCGTTTTTCCAAATAGAGATTTAATAAAACTAGAGGTTGGATTTTATGCTTTAGGTAGGGTTTGATCCCCCCAGCCTCAGGAATAAATAAGAAAGACCAAACTATTAGGACAAGAGTAATTATCTAACAAGTTATGTTTTGAAAATAATAAATATTTTTCTATAAAGTTCGTAATTTTAAGTAATTTTATTTTAATGAATATCAAACTTTTAGTTATATTATTTTTAAATATTTTAAAACTGTATTATTTATTTTAAAAATCCATTTTAACATATGTTGTACCAAAATAAAATTCATATGTTTTATTGTTACTTTATTTATTTCATAATTTACTAAAATTAAGTTGAAAAAATTGATATTCATACGTTTAGCATGTTAATGATTATGGCACACTAATACCAATAAATGGTAAATTAACATAATTATAGATTAGGATTTAAGTTAAGCATAATTATTTTTATACGTTTTAGGACAACAACGTACTTGGTGCTTACATAGTGAACTTGATTGTGTAAACTGTAAGTTATCAGTGGATATTTTGCAAAGAGGTAGGGATTTTATTACTCATCTTTTATGAGGTTTTGATTAATAAAAATTAGTTTTTTACATTGGAAGATATGTATATGATATTCTGAACGTATATGAATATTACTCATGACACAATATTGTGAAACTCATCCTATATTGTACAGCGAGAATGAATTGGTTTGATATGTATTGACGTAATTGAGAAGCATAGTTAGGAAATTTTGACTCTATACATAATGATTAATTATAGAAGAATAGTAAGGGATGAAGAGAGCAGAGGTTACGTCCTTGGACACGAATATCCTAAAAGGTAAAATAAGAAGGAAGTGATGCGCTTCCTTGGGTTAAAAGTCTTAAAATGTACTGTATAAGAATCGACTTGGTGAGGATCTGGGTTTGATGTCCCCTCACCCAAAACTTTTAGAATGATTGAAGAGTAGAAAAGCGCGCCCCTTTGGGTGTTGTTGAGCCGAGTGATGAGACACTTCATTAAAATGTGGATAACTAGGAACATTGATGAATCATGATATAAGTATGTATGTATATGTATGAAACTCGATAATAATTAACGTAAGGTATTCACGAAATATAATCATAATGAATCTCATAAGATGATTAATTTTGAGAAATAACTAACTATGCAGATGTTAATGTGGTAATTAAAAAAACCTAAAAGTAAGTAATAGTTTTTTCTACTGAGTATATCGATACTCATCCCTATTATATTTTTATCTCTCAGGTAGAATTCAATGTAACCCATCCGACAAGGAGTAGACGACAAGATTGCTTGTGTCGTGTCAGAATATTTTAGCTTATTTGTATCTCATTTGAACATATAAGATTCGTAATCCATAGCAATGGCTATGTTAAATTGTTTAGTTACTGAAAACTGTATTATGATGGTAATAATGACTGTATTTTTAATATTTGATACTATACTAGAACTGTAAGATGTTATTTAAAGTATGTTATTGTTTTTTAATATATTTCAAAGAACCAAGCCAAGATTTTGTTGTTTTAAAATGGTATTGTAAATTAAATATTTTTATATTTATTCATAACTGCTAACCTCCACATAGGAACGTTAAAAGACCACCTATTGCACTTCAATGATGGTGGAGGGACTTATGTTGCCAAAAGAAGAAACTTTAAAATTGGTGTCAATACGATAATTTACAAATTTCAAACATTGAAATTGTATAAATTACAATAGATTTGTGAATTTTAAAGAGAATACAATAGCTTGATATTTAGAGGATATATTTATAACTTTAAACATTGAAGTTATAAAAATTATGACAAACATAATGATTAGGATAACTATCGTTAGAGCATTATGTTAGCATAAATAGCATAAAATAAAAAGAACAAAACAAGTTGAATGTTGACGAAATATAACAAAAGAATGTAAATAATGACAACAAAAATTTCAATCTTAAACCAAATCAAAACTGGAAAAATTAGATGTCGACACATATATATCACACATTTTCTTTAAAACAAATTCGCTCTCTTAATGGGTTCTTGAGATCACGTTAAGCGTATGTCTACCAAGATGCAACAATGATCGAGCAGAACTTTAGCACCACATGTACTACTCTGATGAACTTGAAACTACGCCTTCACTCTATCACTAGAGAACCTAAAAACACTAAGGAGATCTAAACCTAAGAACGAGAGAAATAAGAGAATGAAATTCTAGATTGGTGTCTCCACTGTGTTGAGGAATGCTTCCTTATATAGGCTCTTGTAGAGTGTGCTACAAAGCTAGAAATAATGAAGGTTTAATCTAAATTAATTTCATATACTACAACAAGGGGTGGCTTTCATGTCGCCCCTTCCATGTCGATGAGTGTGTTTAACTGACGTGGAATGGTTCCCAAGTCTATTAGCATTTAACTGATGTGAAAAGTGGAAAAATCCATATTTAACATTGGTCTAATATCAACCGATGTGAAAAGTAGGAAAAAATAACTTTTAAAATCGATCAATGAATAATCAACATTAGAAATCTCGTTCTTGCCTCAACACTAGTCAAATATTCTCATATGTGAAAGAGTTGCATTTTGAAATTTAAATTTCAAACTGTGGTCAAATTAACAATTTTTATTTTTTTAACTATGTTCCACTCAATGCACACTCTCCCATACATTCACATTTTTAGTTTTTTACGTTTACCTTCACACACTGCATATTCTCTCACTTCATTTATCTTGAATTTATCCTCACAGTTTTTGACTTCCAACTTTCCCACTTTTTTGGGGGTAGAAAAACAAACTATTTTTACATTTCCCTCTCCACATTCTGTTATTTTTTTTGCTAAGGATCTCTATATACTATCATCTCTTTTATTCTCTCTCTTTAGTGTTACTAGAAAAAAATGTTCAACATTTTTTTCACTTGAGATAACTAAAAAATAGATAGAGGCATGAGATAACTGTTAGACATGTGTGCACTGAAGAGTAAAAATGTAATATGTTTTTGAAAACATTTTTATCAATAAAGAATTTATTTATTATTTATATACCAAATTGTTGTCATCTTTACGTTCATATTTGTTGCATATATAATAAGCAAACAACAGTCTGAACTATCGATTTAAACCTTTAAGAGTTGGGCTTATAATGGACAGATTATGCGGATGACACGATTTTTAAGGTGACGGTCTAAATCATAAGATCTAGAATCGAGAGAATAAAGTTAGACACTTTATTCATGCAAAGAGTATTATATTGTCTATATCCTTAACGGGAGATGGTTTGTCTTGGCCATTAGAGGTGGACTTCGTAAATTGAAACATTGGCACATTATCATAGGTGATGATATGTTGGATCGAAATATAAAGTGAATTGATTTAGATTAATAATTATGTCTTGGCAAATCGATTCACTTTAGACAATCATATGTATTGTATCTTAATCTTGAAATGAATAGTAGGCCCATTGTCTTAACTTATGTCTTTTGATATACCAAAGGGTGGCATCCACATTTTATGTTGGTACGCATGCTAGTACGTTGGATGCATGACTCTTGATAGCGTAGACCTGTTATTCATAAATATGAAATTCATAGCTCCTTTTCAAAAGTAGTTGATATCCTCTTATATATATTATCCTGTAATTGAAAAATTGGAGCACTCAACCATTTGGATACATAAGTGTAATCGAATGGTATACCGTCTTTAGATGGTAAGTTTTCTGATGATGAGATAATTGAATATAAGATAAAAATAATCACGAAGGTAAGACAAAATTTGTCGTTAAGTTGATTATGGATACTCCTATAGGGATACAATACATTATAATATGTCATGGAGACTTAGCTATATGGGCTTCATAATTCTATATATTTTAAAAATGCAGCTCTGAGCTTTTAGTGGAGTAACGTTGGAGTTGATAATTATGAAATACATATCTGGGATATTGGATTTCATAATTATCGAGAGCTTGAACTACAAAGGTCCATCAGGTTCTCTTTGCTAATTCATAATAAATCTTGTAATGATACAGCGTGTTTTTTCGATAATTAGTGACTTGTGTTAAATTATCAGATTTGCTGAAAATTCGATAGGATCAGAAAATTCATGTCTGTTTATTAGATGAATTAATTTTGTGAAAATTAATTCGAGATAAACTTGTTGAATTATCAGGAGCATTTATTTTACTAAAGATTATCTACATATGACTGTTTTAATCATATAACTTTTCTATTGGGTTACTTGAATTAAAACTAAAGCTCTATCCCAAAAATCTCAAGTGAGAACAAAAGATTTACAAGGATCATTTATCGTAAGTTTGGCAAGCTGATCTTTAAGTTTGGCCTATCGAATTCAGCTTGTTGATGGAGTAAGTTCGATAGGCCGATCTATCAGTTTGGCCTGTCGACTAAGCGATAAATAGATCACTTGTTTTCATGCAGATTTTACCAGATATTGATCCTGATTTGAATTTTCAAGGCCTTATCTGATAAGGACTAACCCTTGGGCCTAACCTATATAAAAAGGGGAGTAAGTCTCATTGTTTTTTAGATCAAATTGAGAGATTAAGAGTGAGACTCTACCGGTGAGACTCTGAAACTCCCTAAGAGCTCTTGTTTATAAATCACAAACACTAGCTTTGGATTTTCTTAATTTGTTAGAAGGAGAGTCGCCTGGTGGAAGAGCTGTACTAGTATGCTCACACACACACCGGTTGTGGATAGAGAAGAACAAAGAAGGCCAGTTGATTGAGGTCCTTTTACAATGTCATTTCTCTTCATCAATTGCGGGAGCTTTTCGACAAACAAGATTAATAAGATCTGGTTAATTTATGCATATAATGTGTCAAACTTGTGTTTTGAAAATACTCTAGTATAAAAAAATTTTTAAAATTCCACTGCATATTATTTTTCTAACAATTGGTATCAGAGCCAGGTTTTTACATAAATTTACGAGTTTATGATTATGCTATGTGTATAAATTATGTAATTTTAATCTCTTCTATACTTGAATTTAATTTGTTTAGAGAGTTGACACTCTAAGATTTCTATATATTTATATGTTATTATAGATTATATGGTGAATGTTTATTAATTAATTATGGTTGATTATATTATTATTTAATTATTAATTAATTAATTATGCCGGTTATGGTTCCTTAGAGGTTAGAATGTGTATTTAAGTTTTTCATAAAATTAGATGTCGGATCATCATCTATGTCAAGGAATTATTATTTAATTTTAAATTTGTAAAAATTTTGTAATTAAATAATCATTTAGAGAAGACGGATCTAGAAGATAGATGATAACGTACCCCAGATATTTCTTGAGTCTCTAATTTTATGTTTTTGAATTGTTAAAAATAAAATTGATAAATTATATTAAAAACTGTATTTTTTGAAAAACATGACTTCTGCTCGGTTGACATGCCGAACCCTCAGGTCCAGCAGGGCGATGGTCGCAGATTGATAGGCCGAACTTTAGGTTCGGCAGGCCGTCAATGGAATGAAAATCTGATGGCTCTGGCGGCAGGCCAAACTTTTCAATTCGGCAGGCCAAACTGTCATGATCGGCAGGTCGATGGATCATGACTAGCAAGCCGATCACACAGATCAACATGCCAATAGAGAGCTGTAAATTTTTCAAAATAGGTGTCTTTTTTTATGCAGTTTTGATTTTATTTTTCAGACAATTCTGAGAAAGATTAAATTTAGATAGGACCAAAAATTTGGAGTTTTTGATCTATGCAGGATTGAAGACTCAAAGATGAAAGTTACATGAAGAATGATACAATTTGAAGATTCAAGAATGAAGAATCGATAATATGTTTTGATTTTTCTCTTATAATCTTTGTTTTCTTTTCTCTAGGGTGAGACTATAATATTATGGTTATTTATTATTAATTTGTTTGTGGTTTTGCATGATTGTTTTGCTTGTCTACATTATAATATGATTTGTCATATATATTGATAACATGTCATATGGCATACGGAGTATTGCTCATTAAAAATTGTTCATGCATGTTTATAAAAATAAAACCTTGATTTCAAAAGCTTGAGTGGGAGAAGGTTTTCAAAGAGAGGACCTACGGCCTCCATCATTGGTCCATAGGTAGCACATAGTAGTTCCGACTCCTAAGAAGGGACTTCATCATGTACCGGGTTAGATTTTGGAGAGGATAAAGTAATTTAGCATGATTTATGATTGCACACCCCTAGGTGGTGATTGTAAATCATGGATAAAATATTGAAACAACAGTTATACACTCATGTTAATTTATTATTAACCTCCTTAGGAGCTCTGTTAATAAAATTAATAGCAAAAAAAACAATTATTAATATATACTAGGTCATACAGGTCCTGGATGGCATATATTAATCAAGAGGGGATCCGTGCTCCTAAATGAATTTGGCAAGACTCCCTTAGGAGCTTGTTGAATTCTAAGTTGGGAATTATCATTATAAGGTTGTGATATTTTCAAGGTTTTGACATATAAAAACATTTGTACATTTTATATGATTGTGTTATCTTACTAAATTATCATGATATGCTTGCTTATGTTTGGTATATGATTATTTATTACAAATTAAAAATGTCTAAAAATACTTTATCATCGATACTTGACAAAAATTGATTAACCGAAAAGAATTATAATGATTGGAAACGGAACCTAAACATCGTCCTTTCCTTTGAGAAACTCAAATTTGTATTGACAACTCCATGTCCTCCTAAGCCTGCGGAAGATTCCACTAATGAGCAAATCCAAGCATATGATGCTGGAAAGATGCCAATGATCTAGCTTGCTGCTATGTTATGGCCAGTATGAATAACATGATGTAGGCTCAACATAAGGATTATGAGACTGCTAAGCAGACTTAGATAATTTAGAAGACATGTTTGAAGGCCAGGCCTTAACAAAGAGACAAGGGGCTCTTCAAAAACTCCTAAACTGCAAATAAAGACCGGGGACGTTTGTAAAGGAGCATATGATGTTAGTCATGGGTTACCTTGCTGAGGCTCAAACCAATGAAGCTAACATTAATGCTGAAATTTAGATGACAATAGTCTTTGAGACTCTGTCTAAGGAATTCATTCTGTTTAGAGCTACATTTAATTTGAGCAATAGACGGGATATGATATTGACAGAGTTGATGAAACAGTTACAAGAGTTCAAACTGCTGATCAGGGAGTCTCCTGTTGGTGGTAAGGCTAACTTGGTGGCTGCCTCTGGTTCTAATCCTAACCTTGGGAATGGAAAGAAGCAACTGGCCAAGAATGACAAGTCTTCTATTCTTACAAATGGTAAGAACAAGAAGAAAAAGAAGAAGAAGAACCCAAAGAAGCAAAGGTGCTTCTTCTACAAGAAGGTTGTGTTCATCAAGAAGAATTGCAAGGACTTCCTTTAGAGAGGAGGTAGGTGTGATCTTCTGTATTTAGAAAAGAAGCAACTGGCCAAGAACGATAAGTCTTCTATTCTTAGAAATGGTAAGAACAAGAAGAAAAAGAAGAAGAAGAACCCAAAGAAGCAAAAGTGCTTATTCCACAGGAAGGTTGGGTACATCAAGAAGAATTGCAAGGACTTCCTTTAGAGAGGAGGTAGGTGTGATCTTCTGTATTTAGAAATTTGTTTGGTTGGGGAATCCATTGACATTTGGATCATAGATTCCAGAGCAACTAATTATGTTTGTGTTTCTCTAAAGGGGTTCAAAGAAACGAGAAATCTGCTGCATGAAGACTTCACGCTTCAGATGGGCGATGGATCCTTGGTCTTAGCTAAAGTAGTCAAAGACGTCCATCTGTATTTTGATAATTATAGGATTTTAATTTTGCGATGTTGTTTTTATGTTCCTAAATTTAAAAGGAATTTATTTTCTATAACTTATTTATTTAAAGACTCCTATTTGGTTTCTTTTAATAATAAAGTGGTGATTTATAAAAACAAATCTTTTATCTGTTCTAGGTGGATGCAAAATGATCTATATTTTATCAAACCTAAGATAGAGTTACTGCTTAATGCTGAGATGAATGATAATAATTCTAAAAGACTTTGATACTTCTCACTCTAATAAGACTTATCTTTGGCATTTACGATTTGGTCATGTTAACCTGAATAGGATTCAAAGGTTGGTAAGGGATGGACCTTTAAGTCACTTAATCTATACCACAATGTGAATCTTGTTTGGAGGGTAAAATGACCAAAAGACCATTTGGGTCTAAGGGCAATAGGGCTAAAGGGGTCCTGGAGCTTGTGCATAGTGATGTATACGGACCGTTGAACATCTAAGCATGAGGAAGGTATAAGTACTTCATCACTTTTATTGATGATTACTCAAGGTATGGGTATGTATACCTAATTTACCACAAAAGCGAAACTTATGACAAGTTTAGGGAGTTTCAGGCTAAAGTGGAAAAGCAATTAGGTAGACTCATAAAGGCACTTCAATTTGATCGAGGTGGTGATACCTTTCTGATGAGTTCTTGAGACACTTATTAGAAAATCAGATTTTATTCCATTTGACTACGTCGGGCACTTTACAGTAGAATGGCATGGCTGAGAGAAGAAATAGGACTTTGTTAGACATGATCAGGTCCATGATGAGTTATTTATCATTGCCTTTATCCTTTTGGGGACATGCATTACAAACCACATGTTATTTTTTGAACAATATGCCTTTAAAATCAATTCCTAAAACTCCTCATGAGTTGTGGATAGGGAAAAGGATATCCTTAAACTATATTCACATACGGGGATGTCTGGCTTATATCTTTTTTAGGGATGCGAATAAGTTGGAAGCACATTCAAAAGTTTGCGTGTTTATAGGATATCTAAATGAGACTAAGGAGGGTTATTTCTATAACTCAAAGGAAAATAAAGTCATGGTTTCAACTGATGCAACTTTCCTTGAGGAGAGTTATATGGACGACTTTAAGCCTCGAAGCAAAGTAGTGCTCAAGGAGTTAAGGAGTGATTCAATCACTCCAAGGGTTCCAAATGAAACCATTCCAATCAGTGTAGAAAAACCAAACAAACCCGAATAACAACCTAAGGGGCTTCGACATAGTAAGAGGATCAGGCGTCAACCCGAGAGGTATATGTTCAATGGTGAGGCCTACTTGGCTGAACCAGATGAACATGACAGGGATAGGCTATGGGAGATGTTAATTTGAAACTTTAGATAGAGGCCGTGAACATAGAGATGAAGTCTATGGAGACTAATCGGGTCTAGGAGCTTGTAGATCTTCCCAAAGGGTAAAAACCATAGGGTGTAAGTAGATCTACAAGAGGAAGAGAAAAATAAATAGAAAGGTTTAAACCTTTAAGGCTAAATTGGTAGCTAAGGGATACAAGCAAAAGGAAGGAATCGATTACGAGAAAATCTTTTCGCCTGTAGCCATGCTTAAGTCTATCCGGATTCTCTTATCCATAGCTACCGCACTTGATTATGAAATTTGATAGATGGATGCCAAGACGGCTTTTCTAAATGGCTATCTTGACGAGTCCATTTATATGGAACAACTAGACGAGTTCAAGGCAAAGGGTCAGGAAGGTAAGGTTTATAAACTGCTAAAGTCAATATATGGACTTAAGCAGGCTTCTTGTTCGTGGAACATAAGATTTGATCAAGTGATCAAGACTTATAGGTTTGCACAAAATATGGATGAACCATGTGTCTGCAAACTGTGACGACTCACCTTTTTGGGCAGTCACTTAACTTACTTACAACATGATTACTTAAACATTGATCTCACTAACTTAGTAAGAAAATACTAAAAATTTTTCTTTTCCTTTAAACATGCTTTAAAACTTTTTAAAAACTGTTGCGATCTCTGTCGCCATTCAAGTTGAGATCTCGCTCAACATTTGCCTTCAAAACCATTTCAAATTGTTTCTTAAAACTTAATAAGAAACATTTACTAAAATATAGCTTAAAACTTAACTTTATAATCATATAAAACAATTCGTGAACTGTATCTTAAATTTTTGAAAGCATTTCTTAATACTTTGACTTTATCAAAACTTTGACCTTTTTGAACTTTGAAAACGTTGTATCAAATAGTAGGAAAACATTTTCTTTGTACAATGAAAACTTATTGTGGTGGTATCTATACCTAAATCTTCGTATTTGCCCTTCACAGCACCCAACTCTTCTAACGGGTCGTACTGGTCACCCATAAAACTACCTACAGCATGAAAAAGCTTTTTATGAGCTTTCGCTCAGTAAGTTCAAACATATCCTCACAAATCATTTAAAACATGCTTTGAAAACTTTTCTCATAAAAACTTTTCTCTGAAAACGTTTTTCATTAAATATTTCTGAAATGTTTTCATAAACTTTCTTTATTAACTTTTTCTTGAAAACATAAAAATGTTTTTCGTAAACACTTAACATAAAACATTTCTCAAAATGTTTTTCATAAGCATTTAACGTAAATATTTTATAATGAAGAATACAAGCAAATTCATAATGCATGATTCTAATTATGCTCAATTATGAACTTCAAATATGAGCATTTTATGAATATTCTTTTCCTACTTTAACTTTCTATCCTAGTTCCTTAACTTTCCTTATCTTACTTTAACTTTTTATCCTTGTTCCTTAACTTTCTTTATCTTATAACATTGGTGTTCATACTAACATCTTTAATCATGAGATCATAAACAAGATGCTTCCCTTGTGGAAGACTTGAGACCATCAAACATTGAGGTCATGTACCTCATATTTAGGAGGTCAAACTTTAACTTTACTTTTATTACCTCACAACAAAGAGGCTGGTACGATACTTTCTTTTTATCTTTACGTTACATTCTTATTGAATTTAGTGAGCATATCAAATGCAATCACATCATATGCAAACACACTTGCAAATCATAGCTTGTACTATAAAATCTATTGCAATACAAATGCAACTTATTGCATAACACATGCAACATAAAACTCAAACACATTTTGCAAACCATAACTTATCTTCTGAAACATATCGCATAACAAATGCAACTTATTGCATAACAAATGCACCATAAAACTTATAACTTAAATTATAAAACATTATGCATTATCAAAATGCAAAATATACTTTAAATACTTTAAAAATCATGACTTGAACTTTTTAAAACATTATGCATATCAATATACAAATAGACTTTAAACATAACAGTTGCAAATTTATTGCAAATCTTGCTTTGAATCTTTAAAACTTTTTGCATAATAAATGCAAACATACTTTAAAAGAAACTTGCATAATAATTGTAGATTCATTTATAAACGTATACATAAATATTTAAAAATAATTTACTTCATGCTGTAGGTAAAGTTTAAACTTATTTAGACTTAGCTCTAACGTTCGCTATTCTGTTCCTTTCTCATTCCTTTTTCTTTCATTAGTCGGCCTCTTATGTCCTGATCAAACGACAACCGACTCATTAATTAACTTTTTTTTTATCAATCTATTCGATTGATAATAAAACATAAACATTAAATATTTACCCTCTTAACTTAACTTGGTACCCTATCGGTTTACCCTTTTCTTTCCTTAATTTTGTAACCCATCGGGGTTACTTTCATTTTATTAGAACATCCCTTGTTGAATCTCTTGTCTTATGTGACGGTTTTGTTACTTAACGTATTATGGAACATTTTTCGTTTAAGAACATTATGCTAAATCGGAGTGTTCGACTTCGTTCTAGCATTTTTCTTAAAAATGATGATTTTACTCTTGGCGGGTTTTTCGTCAACTTCGTAACCTTATAAAACTCATTGCTTAGCTTTACCGTTCCATTTCTTACATGTTATAGAAAAATTCCCATGAAGGAGCGTTTTCCAACATCGGGCGTTTCAAATCCGTTTTGGCTAATTTTTATAAAATGACCATTTTGCCCTTAATCTCTTTTTCTTTCATTCTTTCCTTGCCTAAACTTTGAACCTTTAAAACTTAGCATCTACGATACTTACTGCCTACAATAGTATAGGAAACCAACATTTTCTAGTGAAAACCCAGTTTTCACATAATTTTACGGTTTTGGCCTAAAATACAAAAATATTTACATTTCTACCCTCAGAACCAAAAACGATCAATTTATACCAAAACATTCAGTTTTTCACAATGAATAAAACTTACAAAAGCACTATGGTCAAATTCCAAACATTTCATAACGTTTTTATTTTATGAGATTTTGTTCCCAAAATTTGGTAAAATTCATAACTTCTAAACCAGGCAGAATTTTAAGAAACTGTTTACGCAGTCCTAATAGTTTCAACGCGTTCTACAACTTTTGTGTTTTAGTTTTTTTGAAATTCCATCGTTTAGAGAAACTTTTTGGTTGATTTCTAAATCTATCGTGAATCTTTTTTTTCTTTGCAATTTAGTCCCCTTTTAAATTTAATCAAAACCATTACTTTCTTCTTTCCATCATCATCATCATCAACATATAACATAAAACAACCATGCCATAATGTCCATATTACATGCCATGGCTTAAACATTTCATCAAACACTTTATATGCACATTAAACACAAACTTTAACTTAATTAAAAAGATTAGAATTTTACCTAATCCATGCAAAGTGCTAGTCTTTACTTTTCCTTGCTTGAAACCCTTCAAAGTTCCCTTGATATTAAGCCCATACCTCACCATAAAAAGTCCATCAAAACTCCCACAAAAACCCTAGAAAACTTAGGGTAAAGTTTGGATTTTACCTCCAAAGTTTGCACAACTTTGCACTAAGACATTAGGGCTTGTCTTAAGCTTGATTTGAAGGCTTGGAAATCATCAAAATTTTTGAGAAGGATTACTTTGGGGTGGTGGTTTTTGGGAGGAAGAAATGGGTTTCTTCCTTTCTTTCTTTCTTTCTTTCTTTCCTTTTTTCTTTTCTTTCTTTCTTTTCTTTTCTTTCTTTCCTTCTTTCACGTTTTTTCCCTTCTTTTTTTTTCCACCTTGGGACCAATATATATATATGGTCTCTTATCATGAGTAATTCACCTTTTTCTTTTTTTCTTTTCTTTTCTTTTCTTTTCTTTTCTTTTTTTTTTTTATAAAAGCGTGATGAGTCATCACCTTGTAATCAATTAGATTACTTTGGGTGGCCAAATGTGATTGGGCCACATTAGTGGATGTGGTGGCCCAATCAAAATCCATTAAGTATCCATCAAACTTTTTACGCAGTCCAAGTTTATACTGACAGTATTTTTTCTATACTGTCGGTATTCTTTTTCATACAGTTCATGAGGTCCCATAACCTTCCATACTTATTTATATCCATCACATAATGAAATTCCAATATTATCTCACTTTGTACTGTCTAAATTTATACTGATAGTATTTTTCTTATACTGTCGGTATGTTCTCCATACTGTTACAGCATTCCTTTTTCATCCTTATTCTCCAAACAGTATTATTGTTATACTGCTTCAACTTAAACAGTCTAATTTTTGTACTGCATAACCTTAAACAGGCCAATTCTGACACTGTATTATTTTTGTAATGTAATTTTTATACTATATAATTTTATCAATGTACTTCCTTACACTGCATTATTCTAATACTGTATACTTTTTATATTATTATACAATATTTTTCTCCTTAAGCTGTATTTTTGTCTTAGCATAATCCTTAACTTAATGCATTTTTAATACAGTAGAAATTCTTTGGTGTTACACAAACACATTAAGGATGGGAAGGTAGTTTTTTTACTGCTTTATATAGATGACATTCTGCTAATTGATGATGACATTAGGGCATTGTCATTAGTCAAATTATAGTTGACCAAGCAGTTTGACATGAAGGACTTGAATGAAGCTAATTTTGTTGTCAGTATCCAAATCTTTTGGGATAGAAAGAACAAAAAGATAGCTTTGTCCCAGGCCAGCTACATAGATAAGATTCTCAAGAACTTTGCAATGCAAGATTCTAAGAAAGGTAGGCAGCTATTTAGGTCTGGAATTACTCTTTCTAAGAAAGGCTGTCTAAAGTCTGAAGAAGAAAAAGAATACATGAAGAAGGTGCCTTATGCTTCAGCAGTGGGTAGTCTTATGTATGCCATGCTTTGCATATGATCGGATTTTTGTTATATGGTCAAGATTGTAAGTCGATTTTAGGCAGATCGAAGACCGAACCATTGGGTTGTTGTCAAGCATATTTTCATGTATCTGAGAAGGACTCGAGGGTATATGCTTGTGTTTTCGGGTGAAGACTTAACTCTTCTAGGATACACTGATTCATATTTTCAATCTTGTTTGGATTCGAGGAGGTCGACTTTTGGTTTTGTGTTTACTCTAGATGGCGGTGCCATCAGTTGGAGAAGTGTGAAGCAAGATTGCACTTTGGATTCAACAATGGAGGCCGAGTATGTGGTAGCTAGTGATGCTTTGAAAGAAGCAATGTGGCTCCATAAGTTCCTTGGGATCTTGAGGTAGTTCCTGGTATAGATAATGCAATAGCACTATATTGTGATAATAGTGCTGCGGTATCTAATGCTAAGGAACCAAGGTTTCACAAGAAGAGTAAGCATATTGATCGAAAGTATCATGTGATAAAGGATTTCGTAGGGAGTTGGCATGTCGCTGTTTGTAAAATCGCATCCGAGGACAATTTAGCTAATCCATTCATGAAGACACTAACTGCGAGAGTTTTCGAGAGACATGTGAAAGCTATGGAAATGAGAGATTTGTCATATTTACTCACTTAGTGCAAGTGGAAAATTGTTAGACATGTATGCCCTAAGAAGTAAAAAATATAATATGTTTTCGGAGATATTTACGTTCACATTTGTTGGATGTATGATAAACAAACAAAAGTCTGAGACTGTTAGTTTAACCCTTTAAGAATTGGCATATGATAGACAGATTATGCGAAAGACACGATTCTTAAGATGACGGTCTAAATTATAAAATCCACAATCAAAGAAATAAAGTTGGACGCTTTATTCATGCAAAGATTGTTATGTTGTCTACATCCTTAACGGGAGATGGTTTATCTTGGTCATTGGAGAAGGACTCTGCGAATTGAAACATTGGCACATTGTCATAGGTGACGATGTGTTGGATCAGGACATAAAGTGAATTGATTTGGATTAATAATTCTGTCTCAACAAATTGATTCATTTTAAACAATCATATGTATTATATCTTAATCCTGAAATGAATAGTAGGCCCGTTGTCTTGACTTAGGTCTTTTGATGTACAAAAGGGTGATATCTACATTTTATGTTGGTACATTGGAGGCATGACACTTGATAGTGTAGACCTGTTATTCATAGATATAGAATCCATAGCTCATCTTCAGGAGTAATTGGTATCCTTTTATATGTGTTATCTTGCAATTAGAAAAGTGGAGCGCTCAACGATTTAGATATATAGGTGTAACCGAATGGTATACCGTCTTTGAGTTTTCCGACGGTGAGATAATAGAACATAAGATAAAAATAATCGAGAACGTAAGATAGAATTTATCCTTAAGCCGATTATGGATAATCTTATGGGGATACAATACATTATGATATGTCAGAGATAATTAGCTATATGGGCTTCGTAATTTTATATATTTCGAAAGTGCAGCTCTGAGCTTTTAGTGGAATAGTGTTGGAGTTAATAATTATGAAATGCATATTTGGGATATTGGGTTTCATAATTATCACTATATAGGTGCATCAGGTCTCCTTTGCTAACTCATAATAAATCCTGTAACGATACGGCAGGCTTTTTCAATAATTGGTGACTTGTGTCAAATTATCAAATTGGCTTAAAATTCGATAGGATCAGATAATTCATGTCTGTTACTCGGATGACTTAATTTTGTGAAAATTAATTCGAGATAAACTTATTGAATTATCAGAAATATTTATTTTCCTAGAGTCTCTCCCAAAAATCTTGGGTGGGAAATAAAGATTCGCAGGGATCATCTATCGTAAGTTTGATAGGCTAATCATTAAGTTTGACTATCGATGGAGTAAGTTCGACAGACCGATCTGCCAGTTTGGCTTGCCGATTGAACGATAAATAGATCACATGTTTTCATGTAGACTTTACCAAATATTGATTCTTAATCGAATTTTCGAGGTCTTACCTGATAAGAATTGACCATGGACCCAACCTCTATAAAAAGATGAGTGAGTCTCATTGTTATTTAGCTCAATTGAGAAATTAAGAGTAAGACTCTTAAACTCCCTTAGAGCTCTTGTTCACAAATCACGACCACTAGCTTTGGGTTTTCTTGGTTGAAAGAAGAGTCACTTGGTGGAAGAGTTGTACGAGTATGCCCACACACACCGATCGTGCATAGACAACAGCAAAGAACGCCAGTTGGTTGAGGTCCTTCTACAGCCTTTATCTTCATCGATTGCAAAGGATTTTTCGCAAACAAAGTTAGTAAGATCTCATTAATTTATGCATATAGTGTGCCAAACTTGTGTTTTGAAAATTCTCTGGAATAATTTTTTTTTTAAATTTCGCTATGTACTATTTTTCCAAGAATAACATGATTCACGAATGCATCGTCTAACAAGTTTTACCCTTTATATCATTCTTCAAAATTTTTTCTCCTTTTATTTCATTTTTTTTGCTCCTCCACTATCGTTTATCTCTTTGGTTTTTGATTTGGTCGTGTTTGGGTATATTTTTTAAGATCATCAAGAGTTGGTGATTTCGACGAAGGCAAAAATCGCAGATCTAGACTGATTTGGTTTTTTTTTTTTTCATTTTGTATTATTTATATTTTTCCTTATTCATCATATCTTCTTGTATTTTGATATTTGGATAAGATCTATTTGACTCGTCCATATGTTTTTGGCCAATAAGGTTTAACTAGATTTGAGAGATTGTAATTTGATTTTCCTTAAGATTGTTGTAAGGCGGTGATTTTAAGGAGGCAAAAATTGCAAAATTGGCTGATTTGATCTCTCTCTTTTTGTGTGTATATTTTCATTATGTTTTTCCCTATTCATGTATCTTGTTGTGTTTAGATTTTGGATATGAATTGTTTAACTTATACAAATGTTTCTATGAAAAATGTTTACTTAGATATGAGGAACTGCAAATTGATTTATTTATTTCATTTATTTTTTAACTCACATTGCACATCGGTCAACAAAAGAAGGACCTAGAAGATATTTCATGTCATTTTAAAAGCGACATCAATAGCTTTCTATGTTGCTTTTAAAGCAACGTAAAAAGGTGGGGACATATGACGTCCCTCACATAGACGTTGGTTTCTTGACTGACGTCAATAGTTTTCCATGTTGCTTTTAAAATAACGTTAAAAGGTTTCCGTGTAGTAGTGATAATAATGAGAGATCAATTCAAAGGTCAAAACCTTTGATATTCAACCATTAACATGCCCATTATCTTATCCAGATTCATGTACTAATGTACAGAAATTCCGACAGTCATATTGTTCATGTTATGCATTTAATGCAAAAATAAATCTAGGTTTTGAGATGGAAAAAAAAAATAAAAAATTTGCAACACGAAGCCCGCAAAAGACCAAGCTTAACAGAATGACATTCATATCACCCACGTCATGCGGGCCACACATTAAGCCTCTATCGCACTAGATTGATGATTTGTACCCCTTGCATGTGAGAGAGCCTCTTAGGTACATGTTCTTACCTAAGAGTAAAAGTACAAACTCATTTAAACTCCATCAAGGCAAGTTGCCTAAGCAATATGCGACTCCAATTTTTAACTTTCTTTCCAACAAAAACCAATTCGACTAGGCATAATTTTTTGATTATCAGATTCTTATTCATCAAATAACTATCTTGAGAGTGTGAATATATGATTTTGACCTTCTTATGACAAAGAATGTAAATCCACCAAGACCCTAGTCTTCTTTTGATCGTAGAATCGCAATCGAAGGGAATTCCCGAATTCTAGCCCAAATTTTCTTCTTTCGTCTTTCCAAAACAGTGTTAACAATTTTTTTAAAGACTTTTTTGCATTGGACCCCCCAACTTTACCATTTGTTAAATCAGTCCTTAAATTACAAATTTTTACAATTGACTCTCAAAGCTTCTATTTGTTTAAAGGCTTAAGCTTCTATTTGTTACATAAATTTAGATGGAATGTTACGTGCCCTTCATGTGCATCGCTTATGATGGGAAAAATTGATGTTGAACAAAAAATGTATAAAACAAAATAAATATAAAAGAGGGAAAAACCAACCTATTTTCTTTCAAAAATTATCTCCATTGGATAATTACCCTCCCCTACTAAGAATACAAATGTGTGTTAAGTAATCTCTCAAAAATTAGAGAGTTGCTCAATTGAAAAGTCAATGGCTTCTTTAGTAGTTTCGCTAACGATATTCGGTGTGGAAGAGAAGTGTTGGGCCTGAGGGGTTGAGGTCCAATACACAATGGGCTATCCTTGGTCACATGTGTGCACCAACGACTTCAAGCCTCGTCTAGTTGAGTGGTGTGTGAGTTAGCTATAGCAAAGAGGGGTGAAGGGATGGTTGTTCTCCCATCAACTTGAAATAAGTTGAGGCCTAATGTCCTCTATTTCTTGGAGGTTTGGGCTTCAAATGGACAGCGTCTCCTCGGGTTGGCAATGGTCGACAATTATAGGTAGCGACAATGGTTTTCGTGCACTAGCAGGTTGGCTATTCTCCAGTCTCTTTTTGATTCATGTGCTTTGGTATGGCTTCCCTCTTCACTGGTTGCCACTGTTAGATCATCGTGGAAGTGTTGTTCTTGTTGTTTGTGTTTTACCTTTTTGTTCTAGTTTTTGTGGTTATCAAATAACGGCGTTGATATTCCCACCAAGTGTTTCTCTGTTATCTTGTTTGTCTGTTGTAATAATAGAGGCGGTTTTCCCACCTCTAATTGTGGTTTTTTTATCTAGTCTGTGAGTTGTTGTCCTCAACTGTAATGACCCTATTTATTTGGTCGTTATTTAATTACATAATCTTGAGCTTAAACATACTTTAATTATTTTTCTCTTAATTGCCATTAGTTCATATTAAAGTTGATAATTAATTGGTTTAAAAAAATTAATTAATTATCTATTGTCACTAAATTTATATGACCTCAATCAACTAAATGAGACATTTCTTGACGTCATGATTCTTGAACTAAATTCTAATTAACCATATTCTTAATTTATTTAATGACCTCGTAGTTGGCACTAAGCCTAAAAATGATCCTATGACGTCCCATACACCGTTTTCTTGAAACTATGACCTGAATGGCTTTTCATACTAAAATTGGCGTTAGACCCATGCCCAGCATTGTGGTACTAGGGCTCTAGTGTATAGGGCTTTTAAGATAATTGTTTTAGTGTCAAATTGAAAACTATTAAAGTTTATCCTTATGAAATTCATCCATGTAACTTCAAGTATTGAGCAAAAATCGCTCTATAAAATAATGTCCAAAATCATTAATCTACTAAATCTTGGGTTGTATAATCTATCTAGAGCATTATGATTTCTTGATTTGTTGAAAAATAGGATTTGGTAGTTACACGACGTTTGTTTATAAAACTAGTATCGGAAAGTATTTTTTCGGTTAGTTTTAGAAAGTTATCATGAAATCATATGTTAAAAACAGTTTTTCTTTTAATTTTTTTCTTCATAAAAGTTGCTTGTTTTAAATATGCGATTTATTAATTTTTATGCTTATTTTAAAGTCCAGATCATCGTTTGTGGCATTTTTCTTTTCCGGTTACATTTTGTAAACTTTACAGCTTAAAAAGTTCGGACTGCTTTTATAAATCCCAATTAAAGTACATTTTAGAGTGGATCTTTACAAAACTTTCTTCACAAAAGCTCTTTGTTATGTTGAAAACTAAAAAGATCGTGTTTGATAAAAATTGCAATTCATTCTCAAAAAATTTCGAAACTTGAGAACTATTTTTAGCTCAAAAATACGGTTTTTAGACAGTTTTGGAAAACTGTCCATAACTGTATTTTAGAGGCAGATTTTAGAAATAATTTCTTCATAAAAGTTGTCCATCTCATTTAAAATCTAAAACTTTCATGTTCGGCGAAACGTGAAATTCGGAACCAAAATGGTCCGAAATTTTCCAAAATAGTTTCAGCCCTTATAAAAACTGCTTTGGGAAGTTTTAATCAGTTTCAAAAACTGCTTTTGAGCAGTTTGTAAAAAATGCTTCAAAACCTTACTTAGAGTTAAAACTGCATTTTTGTTTAGTCATGAAATTTTGTTCAAAACATCAAAAAATAAAAGCAGCATGTTCGAAAAAGTATTAAAAATCGACTCTAAGGCTTCCATTTATGCACTCAAAGTATGTGAAAAATTTTTTCACATACTAAAACTTGTAAAAATACTAAGACTAAACATACATAAGCTAACTTATTACAACAAAATACATATATAGCTACACCCAACAACATAAATAAAAATTATTACAATCCATTGCTTACTAAAATATAAACTTAGCGCATAAAACTATAAACTTGAAATTAACTAAAAGATTAAGGGAAAAAGTTTAGAACTTTTATCCTTGTAGACAATTTTTTGCTGGTTTCCTCTACAAAAACCTATTTGTCCTCCTTTCTCCATATTTCAAACACTAAAAACACAAATTTTTTCTATATAAAAATCTAATCTCACGTCATATAAGATTGAGGGGAAGGAAAAAGGTCTAGAATTTTCCTTGATGTTTTACTCTAGAAAACCACTTTAGGATCTTTACTTTCCTTCCTTTCTTCTTCTTGATGGAGGTCTAAAACATAAGCCTAACTAGTGAAAAATCTAACTTTGTTCTACTAAAGATAAATAGAGGAAAGGTTTAGAAAATTATACTTTTGTAGAAACTATAAAAACTTCAACTTTCTTCTTGTTCTTCTTGTCCATTCCTAGTTCTTCTTCTTTTTATTTTGGTTAGTAATTTTTTTCTTGGTGGAAGGAAGGAAATTTTGGAGATAATAGATTTAAGAAGATTGGTTCTTGAGAGGAAAAAAAAGAAGAGAATTTCTTTGTGAAGTTTTAAGCTAGGATCCAGCTTGGATAGGAGAAATTTAGGATGAGAAAGTTTGGAGAATCCCCCCTTGGTACTGTTTGGTTTTCGGATGAAAAATGGAGGAGAAAATGGAGATCAATTAAGGTCTTGTGATGGTACAACTATATATAGACCAAGTGCTAATTATGTCACTTCACTTAACCTATATTTAATGAAGCTCCTAATCAACTTTGATGAGTTAAAATTTTGGTTTAAAATCTCCTAATTATGGCACCATTCTCTAATAAAGGTTGGTGAGATTTGTGTCTCATTAATACATCAACAACAACCACCAACATGTAAGTTTGATTTAAGGAAGTAGTGTACTTGGAGCTTTTCTTGTAAGTTTCCCTTTAAAGAGATAAATCTTCACACTGTCAGCAATGACTAACTTAGCTGCTAGGAGATTTTAATATCTAATGGGTCTCTTTTCATTTTTCGAATACGGTGACACACTAAATACAGTATGAACCGATATCGATATATGTTTAAAACGCGTATTAGTTTTTTACTGTATTTAATCTTAAAATTAATTCTAGACTTGATAAAACTTGACCTTTTTAGTATCTAGACCCAATAATGACATAGTTTTTGATAGTATCACTTTTTGAGTTCGCTTCGGATTTTTTACGGAAATTGCTACTTGCATGGCTCTGATTTTATATTAATTAACAATTAAGGACCCAACATGCGTTAGAGTGTTTTTCAGTATACTACTAACTTCGTATTGCACTCAAAAAATTTTATAATTAAATTTCTCAAGTTATTTATGGATTGAAATTTCTTCTGCCTCAAGTCATGGTATAATTTATTAACCAAATTATAAAATCATGAAGGTTAATAAATTTAACTTTAAAATTTACTATTGAATTTTGGAATATTTATATCAAGTCTGTAACTTTAGTCATAAAAAGTAAACATGATATTATGTTAGGAAAATCCTTGGCTTAAATGTATAAATTACATTATTTAAATATAAAATTTCTCTCGGCCTTTACAAATACGAACTAAGTTCTTAGTGCTTGTAACGTTAATTTCTTGATTTTACTAATAATAAACTCTTTAAATTAAATAAGAGCCTACTAATTTCGTTTAACTGCGTATGGTGGGTGGAAATCTATGGCCGTGACAATGGGAGATGCTTTACTCCTTTCAGATTTCAGGAGTCCTAGTAATTCTTCCTTGTAATATTATTTGGAAGTGACCTAACGTCTTCTCTAGATTTTTTTATAGTCTCAGTTGTTCTTGCTACCCTTATTAGGTCAAAAGAAGGAGATTCATTGCTCTGCGGCATTAGCATGGGGATTCGTGGGGATCCTGGAGGTTCCATGTGCAACTAAGTAACATGTTCCATCCATCAACATATCTTGATTTAAGTGTGGAAATAGGTTCCCTCGCATTTACAAGATTCCTTCTTGAGTCTTCTGAATATTTTCAAGGGCCACCATGGACACAACACTTGGCGTAGATTTTGTAGCTTCACCATTTGTTGGATTTGTTCTACCATCTTGATCTCTCACCACCATGAGAAAATCAAAGGTTTCCTTTTTTTTTTTTTTTTTGTTATTAAAATCTTTGATAGTGTGTCAAAAAGAATTAACCAATAAGTTAAACCAAGCTCCTCAATGAAGTCGCCAAATGTTCCGGCTCGTAAAGAACATTTTATTTATAAGGGGTAAATATGTAAAATGATCAAATAACATAGCAATAACAACTATGGACTTTCATTTAGTAACAATTCCAACAATCAAAGCATTACATAAAAATAGGCATGATAATATTTGAATGTGGACTGAGAGAAAATCCTATTGATTTGACTACTGAGCATGATTGTCAAAAATGGTAAGAGTGATTGGATCTCTTAAAGGAATTGTATAAAGTTGATGTCTATGTATAGCTTAAAATGTTAAAGGAGATTAGAACGATATGGGCTGTAAAATATTTGCAAGGTAATAGAGTCCGAGTTTTAGTCTGGTTTTTGAGCTGGGTTTTGTACTCTTCTAACTATGTGTTGTGTATTGTGAGTTGGAAATGCGACCTATTTATAAACATGGTTAAGGGCTGCCAATTGTGCTTGCCGCAAGATTAGCTAGTACATTTCACAACATACCAAGTATGATACAAGGTTGGACACAAACCCTGTACAACATGCTAAGTATAAGTATATGAACCAAGTATGATACCAGGTATGAAACACCAGATGGGAAAGTTTGTGCGAGGTTGGTTGCACCAAATAGAGATAAGCTGAAATTCTATGTTTAACATAAGCTAGTTCAATGTGCTAAGTTCAAGTCTACATAATACTAAGTTCATTCAACTTGGTTCTAGCACATTTCGAGTTATGCGTTTTCTCATCCCAGATTAATTAGTTGAATTAAAATCGCCACAATCTAACCTCAAATATTTTTCACCTTGGTGTTTACTGATTTCACTCTCTGTTAAACAAAGTTAAAAAAAAAAAATATGACAGACATATGGATTGGCTCGTTAAAGAATTATAGAGGAAGTGGCACATGTGGATTGCTTCATTGTTGTTTTACTCTCAACGCTTATTGTTTGTTTATTGCTTTATTATTTGGCTGATTATTTTTGTTTTCCTCTTGATCATTTATTTAAATGGGCACCGACTGTCTATTTCTCTGTCCCTCTTAAATATATATATAAAAAAAAAAAAAAAAAAAGGAGCACCGACAGCATGAATGCTTATTGCGTTAGTTTCTTCTTCAACTTGCCCCTTTCGGCCACCGGTAGATAACACGAAAGAAGACTTCTTATTTTTGTTTTAGTTTTTTTTTCCTGTTAATTAAATATTGTCTTTGCTAGCAATATATTAAAACAAGTACTCCTTTATTAATAAAATCAATTCCCGTTATGATGATCTGCTATGTTTTTTTTTCACTTCTTTTTGAATAATTCTGTTATACGTGTTTGTTCTACAAAAAAAAAAAAAAAAAATTGTTGGTTTGGAAAGGTGATTTGTAAAATGAAGTGATGAATCACCTATAAAAATGTTTTGTCTATAGTAGAATGGAATACAAGAACACATAAGATGTGGATTAATTTATCTATAGAGCAAGGAAAAAGCGGCAACAAAGATAGAGCAATATTCGATTAAACAAGGTTGAAAAACTTGATTGTTAACAAAGCAAGGGACAGAAATTACGTTTGGAATCAACCAAAGAATCAGCAAGACAACGCGAAAATCTATGACCCATTGCTTCATATATTCGACCAGCTCGTTGAATTTAATGTTTGTTTCTCTCAAAATTTAAATCAAATGAATATTTTGAATTTAAGAGGTTGTTTGTTTTGAGTATTTTTGGTACGTAATAGACTCGAATTTGAATTTGAGTATTAAGAATATTTTGAATATGTATTTGTTTCTCTCAAAATCTAAATCCTTTTAGTATCAAGAATTTAAGTTTTCAGAGTTCTACTCTCCCTAAAATTTTGATATTCGGATATCTCTGCTACAATAAAAACTGAAATTCTCTCTCTTATATTTGAGGAAAAAAATCATAACTTCTTCATTTGATATCCAATTGGGATGATTCTTTTTTTTATCATGTTGTTAGTGAAGAGAGAAATAAATTAAGATCTATATTGCATATTTTTTAGGACCATTAACATTAAGATTTTATTAGATTTATTAATAAATTAAAAATTATTTTCATTACTTCTCTAAACACAAACTCCAATTTTGTTCCATACTCAGATTAAAACTAAATGCATATCTAAATGCCAATTCGGATAACAATTTAAATCACTAATTCAAATCTTAATTCAAATCACACTAACTCAAATTAAATCACTAATTCAAATCTATTTACTATACGGATCTTAAGTTTTTAGAGTTCTATTCTTCTCTTGAAGTCTTGGACTTAGATATATTTGCTACAGTAAAAGATGAAATTCTCTTATATATTTGAGGAAAAAAATCATAACTTTTTCGTTTGATATCCGATTGAGACGATTCTTTTTTCATTGTGTAAGATAGAAATAAATCAAGATACTCATTGTGTCTTCTTTAGGATCTTGATTTTGTTAGATTCCTTAGTAAATCACAAAACTTTTTTCATTGTCTATCCAAACACAAATTTTAATTTTATCCCATATTAGATTAACACTTTAAATACACATCCAAACATTAATTCAGATAGCAATTCAAATCATAAACTTTAATCAAAATAATCTAAATCAACATGATTTAAATCTATTTCTTAAACAGACACTATGAGATTCATCGTTTAATATGAGAGACTTGGTTCGTCGGGATGCACAGAGACAAACATGGACGCTTCAAATAAATGAGGTGGTGGAAAAATAAATGATGGGGAGAAAAAGTTGCATGTAGGTATCTTTCAATAAATTATTTAATTAAAATAAGTGTGAGAGACTTTTTATAATTTAAATTTGCAACAAAAACTTCACAGGTTGCATAATTTTGCGTCAAAAGTGAGAAAAAAGGTTAAACCAGCTGTTTTCGAGTGCAGATTTGTTCTTATTTTTTTATCTTTTTAGTTGTAGTCTTGTTATTTATTTGATAAATTATTTAAACTTAATAACCTAAACATATAAACAGGGCCTAAGATTGATTTGTTGTTTCTTTATGTAACAATCATTGGTTGCAAATTGCATAATCTTTGGCCCTCTCACCAAGTGGTAATATGTTAGAGTCAATGCAAAATTGGATTTGATTGGTTCTTAAGGTTTGTTCCCATTGCATATTGCTTGAACACCATGACAATGAAACTTGCAAACATGTCTTTTCAACCCTTCAACCTCTGAAAAAATAGGGGAAATGGAGATTTTTTTTTTAGCACGGAAAGTGAAATAAAAATCTATCTAATTGGGAGATCATGTCATTAATAAAATAGAATCAAAATAGTATGAAAGCTTAACTTTAATAAAAAAAATTAGTAAATTTAGAAGATATATTCTTTTATGGTCTTTTTCTCACCCTACTAAAAGATCTACATAAAAAAAGGAGGGTCCAACAATTTTGAAGATATGTTATCTAATTATCAAAATTAAATGGACGTTCATAAAGAAAAGGTCCAATTGAATGTTATTTAATTATCAAATTTTCATTATATTATTACAAGCTCGTCAATTTCGCATTGGTATCACACGGCAGTACGGCACGGCTTAATTTTTGCTCATTTGTTTTTTAATTATTACTTTGTTTTATTATAAATTTATAATTATTGTTTTTTTTGGCTAAAAATTCCAATAGATACAGTCGTGTTAAAAGGTGTTTCTCTACACCTCCAAAAATTCTTCCTTTTTTTTTTTTTTTTTCTCGCTGTGATTTCTTTTGAACCAATAAACAAAAATATATAAATTTATATTTTTTTAACTCAATATAAATAAAAGTAATATGTGTGAATGGTGGAATGCAACTTTGGCATTATTCATGGAAAAAGTGACGCAATAGCATACGACTTTGGTATACCCTTTAAAGACAGAAAGAAAATTTGGGTGTTTACTAGCTTGGTCCTAATGGACCAATAATTTCGCTTCGTAAGTAAACCCCATAAAGAGATCATCAATAAAAAATGTTGACGCCAATAGGGAAAAATATATATATATATATATATAGATATATATGTATGTATATATAAAATGTTCACCCTATTATTGTATTCATAATTTTCTATTTTTGAAACACATCTTTACGATGTGTGAACTTGACCAGTAGATTGATTTTTTTAAGGTTTGATTTTAAAATATTCATGTAAAAAATTTATAATGCACAATCCATAGTTGATTCTAAGGGTTAATTTATATAATTGTACCTTTAAATTTTAATTATTTATTAATTTATTCATTGCAAAATTATCCTTTGAATTTGAAATGAATTTGACAAAAAAAAGATAAATAAAGACAAAGATATCCTTAACTAGTTTAAATTTACTTCTGAAATATATTTTTCTTTTGGAAAAATTTTTCAAAAATATTTTTATTTAAAAAGTATAAAACCTAAGATCTTTTTGAAACTTGATGTTTTATTTTTAGAGTTTTTACGCTTTTAAATCTATAAAATATTTTTTATAACTGTTTAAGGGTTAATATGTTGTTTTGTGTAATTTTTTTCTATTTATAAGCTATAAAATTGAAATGTTTTTTTTTCTCAATTTAAAGATTTTTTTTTGTAGTTTCTAAAAACAAATAAACAAATTAATAAATTTTTAAAACTAAAAAGTATAATTATATAATTAACCTTTGTTTTCAATCATATATGAAACCGTTAAAAAATAAATCCAACTATTAAAATAACAGTTTCGACTCATATAGAAATAGAATAATTCCTATGGCAATTCCTATGGCAAGAATTCCCTGCTTGATAATATTCATAAACTAATAATTCCCAACTGGATTTATCTAATTTCAATATTCAAACTGTAGCCAAAAAAGTTCAATTAAATGAAATGGTTAGTGAAGAAGTCATCCAATTCCCCTTTAAAGTCTTTCTTGGTGGATATTCTTACTATTAGAATACTTTTTTAAGAAGAGGGTAATGCACATTTTCAATCCAACAGAGCTTGTCAAAAACATTTTTTTTTCATAGATTCGACGACTAAAAAATAAATACCTATAAAAAAATTACTTTTTAAGTGGCTATAGGAAAAATCTTCCCCAACATATATAAAATACTTTGTTTTATAAAAATATGTAATATTTGCGCTTTATTTTTTTTTTTAAAGAATATTTGTGCTTTAGTATACAGTACAAAGTTTATAAAAAAAGAATTAATTACCTAACTATACATTCTAGCTTTAGTTATTTATTAATTTATCCTTTGTTATTAGGAACTATTATGTATTATTTGACTATGAAAAATTTTATTCAATTTTGCCCCTTGCGGACATTTTGTATAGAAAAATGAAGATAAGACAAAATTATTTTTAATTAGACCGAATTTGTTTTTAGAATATATTTTTTCTTAATAAAATTTTTTAAAAAATATTTTAACATTTTAAAAGCTATAAAAAACGTAAGATTTTTTTTTAAAAATTTGGTATCTTATAAATTTATATAATATTTTCTATAACTATTTAAGAGATAATTGTGTCATTTTTTGAGGGATAATTACGTCATTTTGTTTATTTTTTTTATTTGTAGAAATAAAATTGAAATAAATTTCTTAAAATTTAAAGAATATTTTCGTATTCTTCGAATAAATTCCGATTCAGGCATCGGATCAGGAATTTCAGGATTCATAGGTTGACTTTGTTATTTATTAATCTTGAATCTTTGGAAGCCTCGCCATTTGCTCACTTCCTCCACTCCGACTCTTTTCCTCTCTCTACCAGACCGAGCTTTCTGAATCAAAGCCAGAGGTTCGAATCATCCTCTTTTGCTTTTTTTTTTTTTTTTT